>VWZK01010809.1:358455-378939 GCA_013396935.1 Baryphthengus martii | reverse complement strand
CGGCCGCCCCGCGCTGCCCAAGGGGCCGCCAGTGCCATCCACCAGCGCTTCCCACGCCAGAGCCAACGCCAGGAGGCCAAAGCCGGAGGAGGCCGAAGCGGCCGTGTCGCCCTCGCCCAGTGCCAGTCTGGCCCCCAGTGCCACCAGCGCTACCCAGCCGCTCTCCGCCTCTGCCCCCCGGGCTGGGGGCTCCTTCGAAATCCACCCGGCCCCCAAGCCCGACTTGGCTGCCATCCCAGCCCACGACCTGCAGGCCCAGGCCCTGGCCAAGCTGCGCCTGAATTCACGTAATTCCTTCCTCTTTGTGCCCCGCCGGGAGGGTGGCCCTGCTCAGCCCCCAGCCCAGAGCGCCAAGCCAGGGCCGCCACCACCGTCCTTGGAGGAGAAGGCACCGAAGGAGCCCCCGAGGGCTTCCGTCCCGGAGCAGGAAGAGCCTGTCACTTCCCCACCGGTGTCTCTGGATCCGTTGGTACCTGTGACTTACATCGATGACATTGTGGAGCCGGACGATGGGGAGGTTTCTCCCAAGGCCAGCCTGGCTGTGAGGACAGGGAGCTTGGCAGATCAGCCTGGAGGAGCTGGCCCTGAGCTGGAGATGGAGTTTTCCTCCGTGCCCCTCTACAGACCACACTCTGCCCCCCACCAGAGGGGAGGCAGCACCTTCACTGTTGTGCCCAAAAGGAAGCCCGTTTCCTCGGGGCTGCAGACTCTCACTGATGCCAGTGGAAGGCCGCAGCGGGAAGAAGAGGAGGAGGAGGAGGAGAGCAAAGGAAAAAGCAAAGCCATGGAGAACGCTGATGGGCCTCAGGCAGGAGTGTCCCATAAAAAGCGCTACCCTACGGTGAACGAGATCGAAGTGATTGGGGGGTACCTGTCCCTGGAAAGGTCCTGCATGAGCAAGACGGGCTCCCGCCGCAAGAAGGTAACTGCCTGGGGCACCTCTGCGTTCAACAGCTAGGCTGAGGGTAGCTCGACACTGCTTTTGGCTTCTCTTTCCATGAGACACGGGGTGGGAAGGTGAGCAGTATCTTTCTGGTCCTTTTGGGAGCCAGGGTCTTGCCCTCAGGGAGAGGGCATTGGGCGCTGCTCCACCAAGGAGATGAGGGTGGGTTATGACCTGTGGTAACTGCAGAGCCTCTCCCACGGTCCTCTGGGAGGTGTGATAACGGAAAGTAAAATATTTCAGGTATTTAGAAAATCGAGGTGAGTCGCGCGGTTCGAATGGCCGTGGCCTTGCTCCCTCCTGAGCCCTGCTTGCTGCATCTGGTGGGTGTTGGACATGTTGAGCTCCCCGTGGTCACCGCCGGGCTCGTGACGCGGTACTCTGGGCAGGGTGGCATTGGCGTCTTCCCCGCATTAGTGATCTATTGATAGAGGCTGAGGAATTAGGTCTCTATTAGGCAAAAAGAGCTCAGCAGCAACTTAACTCCCCTTGATGGGATTATACCGCTTGGCCGCGCGTTCTGGATGTGCAACCGCACCTCTGAAGATCCGCGAGATGTCGATCGCTCCAAGCATCCAAATTTGGAGCCAATGCCGGGTTTTCTCACTGCTTGGGATCTAACCTAGATCCTCGTGAGCCTTAAATTGAGAGTTAATCTTTGTGTGGCTTGGGGAAGTGCATCTGGATGGGATACAGACCCAGGGTTGTTCTGCTGCGCTGGTGGAATGGGTGTGAGTCGTTGGGCTCTGGATGCCGAGGTGACAAATCCCCGTGTCTAGGTCTGTGCCGTGACGTGCTTTTCCATAGCAGGAAGAGTCATTTGACGTTCCGTTACCTACATTTGACTAAATATTTGATGGACTAAATCCCCCTGGGTGCCTGAGGCCCCGAGTGTTATCATTTGAGGAAATCCTTTGAGCAGGACGCATCATCTCATTTTGCTGGGAGTGCTGTTTCTGTGGCTTAACATTGTTGAATTGTTTCCTGAGAGCGCACAGTCCGTGTTCGTTTGATTGTGACTAGTGCAGGTAGGAGATCTGGAGCACGAGCACCATGACATCCAGAATAAGCAAATAGGTTTTTCCTTGTCCTTCTACAGGGAAATGCTTGTTGGGGCTGTAATGGTTCTGCTGCTGAAATAGCTGCTGGCAGCTCTTTTCTTGGCTTCGCCCAGTTCCCTTTGGTGCGTTAATTGGATTTACACCAAATCAGGTGTGTGGTATAAATGGTGACAATATCAAGACAACACGTTATAGTCACAGGTACTCAGGATGGAGCAGAAATTATGGAGGGAACTTTGTGGGACAGCCGCTCATAGGTGAGCCCGGCTGCTGCTGCAGCCAGAGGAGCTGATTTCTCTGGGCAGGGTGGCGCTGGTAGAAGAATAAAGCCTCAAATAAGCAAAACCAGTTAAATGGTGTGCGGTGAGAGCCGTCCCTAAGAGTACAAAAAGGAGGGAGGAGGTGAGGACAGGGCCAGCGCAGTGACTGAATCTTTTAAGGTTGGTCAAACACTGGAACAGGATCCCAGCGGAGCTATTCGGTGCCGTTTGAAACTTGCCCGGGGAGAGCCTTGAGCAACTGATCAGGTCAGACCTGCTTGGAGCAGGAGTTTGGACTAGAGACCTCTTTTTCCCACTCTGAAATATCATGCGATTCTTCGAAATGGGTTCACAGTTGTTTTGTCTGTTCGGTGTTGGGTTTGTGTGACATTGGGCAGGTCACGCAGCTTCTCTGCCTGTGTCCTCAGCAGCTTAAGAGCATTAACTGCCCTGCTCTGAAGATGGTGTCTGCTAAGTACGGCGAGATGCGCGTACAGCTGTAGTGGTGTCTGCTAAGAACGCTGCGTGAGGGATGACCTGCAGGAGAATTTGGGTAAAGATCTCGTTTCTGAGAAGAGGGCTGTTAAAAGACCAAGGAGTCACCGCTTGTTAACGTTGCAGAGCTGGGGAGGCTGAAACAAATCGGAAAATGAGATCCCGTTTAAGGAGAAGTAGGAAAGGCACGAGTTTCTGCGTCAAGTTAAATGTGATGTTGAAGGAGAAACAGTTCCAGCTTGCAGAAACTTTCAGTTCCCTTCCTGCTTGGGGTGGCAACCGTGGAGTTTGTAGCCAGGGTTTAGAAGATGCTGATGCTGTAGCAATTGGAAAGATTGCTGTTTACTCTTGACCCAGAGGATGTTTGTGGCTTTTATTCTGGGTAATAAGGCTGAGTGTTGATGCCTGAAAAGGAAGGAGCCAGTATTAGGATGCATTCCTTGGTTTCTTCCCAAGAGATTGTTGTGTGTTGCCAAGGCAACCGGCCAAAAACAAGGGCTCTGTTTTGTAGATACATCGGGGTTTTTAGAAACTTGATTTTAGCCTGGATTGGGCAGAAGCAGACATTTCCCGTGGGCTGGAAGCTGGGTTCTGTGGTAAAACCAGTGTCCCTTTCTCTTTTGGGAGCATCCAAACCAGACCTGATGCTGGTTTCAATGAGCAGCTACCCAGGTCTTTTTTGAGGTTGTTATCGCCCGGCACACCTGCTGCTGCATGAGCCCACCTCCTGCTCAGCATCTTCCTTTCCAAACCTTGCTTTGGACTTGCTGAAGGGTCTTTACGCTCCAGGCTCAAGAAAATGGTGTTTAGTGAAACTTTGATGACTTGGAAAACTTCACCCGCTCGCTCTGATGCCCAGCGGGGACCTGTGCGAGATAAAACAGCAGGTCTGGCACAGCCTGGAAACGCCACGTCCTGCGGCCCCGCGGGTGCCTGTGCCCACAATCAGGGCTAATGATTTATCAGGAGGGAGGGAGGCGGTGGTGGCAGTCAGGCTGATTGTTCTGCGACATGCAAATTGTGTTTTTCTTCAGATGAGGAAATTTGGCCTCCCTTTTCCGTCCCCTTATCTGGCCGCTGCCTGCCGGACTACGGTAGAGAAGCCAGCAAAACGGAGCTGACTCAGTCCACGTCCTCCGGTCCACATCCTCTGTGGCTCGGTGGAGCGGGAGGGTGACTGGGACCAGGTGGGACCTGCTCTCGGCCGCAGGACCGACTTTGCTGTGGCCTGCTGGTGTTCAAGGCATTTCAGCAAAAATAGCTTTATTGCTCCTTCCAGACACTTCAAATATGCGAAGCAGCTATTTGTTGCCGCTGGTTGGAGCTGGATCTTGAGCTGATGAGGGGGAGAGAGAAATGCTGTTCCTGTGTCAGGATGAAAAATGAGTTCCCAGCTCTCTTGTGCAACTAGAACTATTGCGGTGGAACAGTCGTTGTTCCCCCAGGGCTGTGAAGGTGAACGCGGGGTTGTGTGCGATGGGACATGATCAGGATCTGCAGGTTGAGGGCAGAGCCCCCACCGCGCTCGTCCTGAGGATAGGCAGGGAGTTTGGGCTCTGACTCTCCCGCAGGTGTTAAGATGCCTTTCAGGACTCTTCACCTACTCCGTGGCTGTTTTGAGACCTCTCCAAATGTCTCCCACTTGTCCAGATAAAGCAGCGGGGATGTGACCAGTTTGACAGCTCGGCGAACGTTGCAGCGTCACAGGTCTGTGCTGGGTCTGAAGCGAGCACTGGGCAGCTGCGGGAGCCGCCAGCGCTGCCGGTGAGGACAGGATACGTGCACAGGAGTGGAAGGAGACCTACTGACCTTTATTCTAAACAGGGAGTGGGGGAGAGGATGCAGAGCACCGTTGGTGACCTCTGCTCAGTGCTCCTCTTCATGCTCTGTTCTCACAGAAGAAGTGAAGAGGCTTCAGCCCTATAGCAGCCCCGGGAGGAAGGGAAGGCTTTGCTGCAGGATGTGGATCTTTGGGATCTCGCAGTATAAAATCTAGTTCGGCTGAGCTGACAAGAATCAGTTGTGGTTTGGTTACCTGCCAGAATAACGTACAATAAAGTTGGCAAGATAGAAATCTGGGTTTCTGTAAAATGTGTGACTGGCATGTTGGAGCGAGCGATTGGAAAGGACTGCAAGCTGCTGAGCCAGCTGTGGGGGCCTGGGAAGGTGGTGTCTGTCTTGAGGCTTCTCGTTCTCACCTCGTTGGAGGTTGGACTCTGCCGTGAAGGTCTTGTGTGTACAGAATCTGCCCCGACTCTGCTCCTGCCTTATTATGCTTTATAGCTCCTGCAGTTCATCCCAATTCATAGTATGTTTGTCCTCTCCAAGACCTGGTACCTTTTGGGGATCCTGCGGGAAAGGTGACTTCTGGCCAGGCCACCCAAAGTCCTGTAAATAACAGGACTTGAGAGCAAACAGTAATCAGATTGTTGGGGGTTTTAGTGGTTTTTTCGCTTGTCACAGTTGGCAGTTCGCCGAGAGCTGGAAGGTGAGCAGCAGCCTTGTGGGAACAGGGCTTACAGCTGGAGTCTGACACTTTCCTGCTTCTTCACAACCCTGTCTTCAAACATCTTCAGCTGAACTTCAGAACATTCCAGTTTACGTGGACTTTGTCATGGTCCATTTTCTAACATTTTACCTGCATGGTGCCTGAATATGCCCTTCCAAATGCCCACTTCAATGGCTGTTAAAAAAATATTTTAAACATCCCTCAGCTTTTCACCATGGGCAGGATTGGACAGCAGTTTTGTTGGTCTAACCTGCTGAACTTCTTGCTCTGTAGCTTTCCATCTGTTCAGTTCTGTTGGAGATGGTCTCCTGTGAGAACCAGGTGTAGGCTTGAGATGTTGGCAGGGTGAACACTTCCAGCTGTTGCCCAAACCTGTTTGGAGCAAGTCTACACACTGTGGAATCTAAATATCAGTGGCTGCCTGAAGTATTTTTTTGCAATGTGTAACATAAACACAACACAAGTAAATTAACCTGGTGGTAGAAGCAAAAATCTCTCTGCAAAAATGACTTCAATTCCCACATCTCTGTGTTTTGGAGGGGTCAGGACAAAGATCAGTGTTATGTAGCTCTCAGATTGCTGCGTGTTCCTGTTCTATTTTCTGTCTCGTGGCCGTGCTCTGCTGGAGCAAATACATCTGCCAGCTTTAAGGAGGGGCTGTAGTAGGTATCTGACATGAATGTATGGAATGTTTGATAGATGAGGTCAGCAGTGGCAAATCCCACTCGGAAAATACGTGTCTTGCATGCTTAGGCGTGGGCTGAGCATTCACCCTGCCGAGGTGATCTCCTCTCCGCAGCTGTCAGATAGGAGCAGGCTGATTTCACCCAGCGGGATTTCCCTGCCCATTTCTAATTCTACTGGTTTTTAGGCTGTGATGCTGGTGGCTGAAGACTGAAAATCAGGCTCTTGTTGCAGTTTTAGTTTTTAAACCACCTCACAAGCTGCAGCTGTTGGTGGGCGAGTAGGTTGTTTTTTGTTTCCCTGTTGCCTGCCAGCTCCTTGAAGTGCTGGTACTTTGTTGTACTAAAGGCCTGGCAGAGCAGATGAGTCATCTTTATCTCATCTGCGTAGTGGGAAGTTTTCAGCGCCTGAGATTCTCCACGGCCTTGCTGCTCCCGTGTTTCGCCTCGTGCCGCAGCGACGGTCTGAGCTGCTCCCAAATTCCCCCCTCCCGGTTCTCTTCCTTCCGTCCCCTGCTTGCCCGCTGCTGTCGGCAGTGTGGGGAACGGGACAGAAGAGCTAAAATAGAAACTCTTACGCAAATAAGAGACGAGCCTGCCTTTGAAGCTGGTGAGGATGTGCCCTGGGCTCAGCCCACCCCACAGCTTGAGAGAAGATTTGGAGTACTTTGTGCTCTGAATTCCAATCACGAGGATTACAGTTAACGTTATCTTAATCGGCTTCCTTAATCTCTGTGGACCAGATTGGAGATGGTTTATAATTTCCCTCCATCTCAAGTATTCAGCTCATCTTGGGTTTGGGGTTTGGTTTTCCTCCCCACTCAGCTTTTTCCAGTCCATGGTCACGGTGTTGACTTGGTGATCTCAGAGGTCTATTCCAGCCTCAACGATTCTGTGATGTTCCTGAGGAGAGCTGAGGAAGTACACACTCTGGGGAGGGCAGAAGTCCTGCTTGTCTGTCTTATATGTGGGAGACAATAGGAAAAATGATGATGTTTAGTTGCCATGTTCAGTGGCAGTAAAGGAAATCTAGGTAATAGCTGCTGCAGCAGCATCTCCTTCACTCCTGGAGTTGTGCTCACTCCCTTCCTGAGTGAAACCTGCACGATTTAAATCAGTTTACAAACCCAGACTGTTCCTGGGGACTGCGGTGGGACGTGGGCAATGCCACGAAACCGTAACGAGATCACTGTTGGGACAGTTTGGGTGGGACGAGTCACGTACGGCGTCTGTGTCACACAGAGAACTTCACAAACTTCCTGGGAAAACTGAGACTGAAGGAACTTGGTGCTGATGTTTTCTAAGCAGTGTCCTTCAGATGATCTTGGGAACTTGGCAGGGTAGAGCTGCTGGTTTTAGGCATTAGAAGGGCTGTTGGTGAGCTGAAGAAAACATCTCAGATGTGAGAGCAAAACACTTGCGTGCTTGGGGAAATTGTAGAGCTTGGAGCGAGTGAAAAGGCAGGTCTGAGGGCATAGCCGTCAGCGCCGCTGGGAACTTGCTGCACTTAGTCACTTCTCTTCGAGGAAGTATCTTCTGCCTATTAGTGGTGCAGAAAAAGGGCGAGAGAGACATGAACTCTGTCGTGCAGCTAATACCGTTCGCATCACTGAAACCTTTTGGTCCTCAAGTCTAGAATGAGCTCCTTGCTAAAGCGGGAAGTAGTTCTGTTCCCAACCTCCCCATATTCCCCAGGAAATGATTCTCCATCTGTCCCATTCCAGCTGGAGACTGTTCTCTTGCACCACACCGAGGTGTTTGGACTGCTCTAGCCAGTGGTTGCACAGAACTTCTTGTGGGTGGCACCTCCCAGCGCTGTGCCGCGTTGGAGCCGCAAATGGTAGGCTCAGGGTTGCCTGTGAAGCAGAATCCTCTGCTGCTGGGGAGTGTTGTGCGTTGTTTATGAAGATACCGCGTCTTGGCACTGATTGTGTCTTGTTTCTGCTTGCTCTCTTTGTGTATTCAGATGAGATTTGTTTCATCTGTGTAGGGAGATCTGTCCAGCTCTTGTGGGCCAAGTGAGTAATATTTGCATTTCTTGTTAAACTGTGGAAGGCCTTGGCTCCTCTGTCTGCAGATGTGCGAAGGAATGAAGAGGTCCTTGGGTGAATAGCTGCTTTGTACCAGCTCACTCTGGGACTCCAACTGCCCCGGGGTCGTCTGGGCGCCGCAATCTCTTCTTGTCCGACGCAGCCCACGGAAGAGTTAACAAAGCTGCCTGCCCCGTGATGCTCTCCGGGACTGTCCCTACTCTGTCACTTCTCATCAGGAATTTGAAACTTCCCCGTGTCTTGTACAAGGAGTTTAATATTTCGAATCTCCATGCATTGCTCCTGTCTGCCATGTGCTGCAGCATATTGATTACACAGGGCTGGCTGTGTGGGTTGCCTTGTAAATGGAGACTTTCTTCTTTTGCCTTGTGGCTTGGGAGCTGGGATGCGATCCTGGAGACAACCTCTCCTTTGCCAGAAGGACAGAGCTTCCTTGACACGCTGTGGCTGTAAATCTTCAGTGGTCTGGCTCTGTTCAGTAACGAGCTCTGTGATGCAGTCAATAGTTGAGCAAAACTCGGTGTTACTCTTGGAAAACACTTCTTGGAAAAGCGTGATCAAGTGAGGCTACAGTGAAGCAGCCGATTCCTGTGCCCCAGAACTCTTCTTTTTGTACAGAATGAGGTGCCATCTGCAGTTTTCTGGGCATATTCAAGCAGATGGCACCTCATTCTGTACAAAAGAAGAGTTCTGGGCATATTAATGTGATACAGGAGCCAAGCCTCAAATTCCCTCCATTCCTACTGGGACCTGTCAGGGAAAAACCCTTTCTTCCTGTGTCAAGAAAAAGCTTTAGAACAGTTACAAAAGCTCCTTATCTTCTCCTGAATGATAGCAAATGCCTTGTTAATATGCTGATGCTACTGCAGTCCCCAGGGTACTATTCCAGGCTGCTGAATTTAGAGATTGTGCTGGGAGATACTCAGCAATTTGGGCTGGCACACGGCCCTGTTTTCAGGGCGAGGACTGGCCTGTAGATAAGCTCAGTGCTGACTCCTACGAAATGGCTCATTTTCCCCAAAATCCTTTATCTAAAAGTTTAAGAGAGAACACTGCATCACATGGGAGTTGTCAAGATCGTTGACTGCAGGTTGTAGTGGAAAAAAAATGAAGGTTTCCACAGAGGTGGACAGTTTGTGAACTGCTCCTCCACTGAATGGTCGCATTGAGACGGGTGGAAAGACCCAGGTGGGGATCCCTTTGGGCATCTTTTTCCACTACGAAATATCTATTTCTGCCCTTTGCATCTGTTCTCACAAGTGGTTATTTGTCTGTGCAGGGACCTTCCCTCTCATCCCGTGGCAGTGTGGAGCTGGGAGGTGGGAGGTTGTTCTGTGTTGACTTTCCTCTTTGCATGAATCCTGAGCTGTGCTGGGAAGAGCCTCCACCACCCTACCAAACAGCTTTTGGTGTGGAGGAACTTCGCTGCCCAGCTTGGGGGCCTGTTTCTTGCAAAGCTCTATGGGATGCTTGAGAAAACAGGCTTCCTGATGCACCCCCAGCTGCCTGCTCCTGCAGTTTTCAGGTATCTGCTGTGATGTCTTGATCTTTTATCCTCTTGACAAAATCTCTAGACAGCCAGTGCAGCAGCCAACGTGGCAAAGCTCGATGTGAGGCTGCACAGAAGCACAAGGTTCTTCAAAACACTGATCTTGCCCGTGCTTGTTCTCTCAGAGGCATCAAACACTCGCTTTTTTGTATTTCTGCTGAATTATTGTCCACCCTTCCTGCAGGTATCAGTCAAAACCCTCCTGCTGCTGTTGCTGAGAAAGGAGGAGCCTCTTGGTTGATGAGGTGTGAGAAGGTGCTTTAAATCGCAGGCAGCAGCACCTCAGCAGCCCAGGCGTGTCCTAGGCAGTCCCTCCCAAATTCTGTCCCTTCAGAAGTAGATTGCTTGGGGAGAGAGGATGATTAGAGGAAAATCAGTACCTGTAAAGAGCAAATCCTGCTACTCAGCTGCTTGGCTCTTGTGAAGTTGTTGGGAGGAACAATCGCGTTACCGAACAATTGCAGTGTCCCTCTTGGCGCCAAGCAGCAGGTACTGCCCTCTTCCCTACCCCGCAGCGGCGGCGCGGTGCTTTTGGAGGTGCTGGGGGATGTTGGCAGGGGCAGGAACAGGGATAAACTCCAGCTGGTGCTTCAGGACTTGCCATCCCGTCGGGCTCCTGAGCTGAGCGGGGATGGCAGCGGGTGCCCCTTCCAACCCCTGCAAGAGCCAGGAGGTTGGGAGGCTGAGGGGGAGCGGGGAAGTGGGTTCGGTTGTTTTCAGGCCCGATGTTGGCTGCTGTGGTGGGATTCTGACTCTGACTCTTCTTGCTGGAATACAGTGGAAGGGTGATTTTTATGTTTTTTCTCTTCTTTATTTTCATGCCTGGAACAATTGATTATATTTTTTTTCTTACTATTATAAGGTGAGGATTTGAATTGCTAAAGGGGCTCCTGTTTAAAAGGTGGAAAACACTCTACCTTCCCGCTTGGGCTTTGCCACATCTGCCAGGAAGTAAATGTGATGATGGGTGGAGAAGAGAAAAGCCACACTAAAGAGATTACTTCTGGAGCTGACGCAGATTAACCCTGGGGTTCGCTCCTGACACGGAGGGCGATACCCCTGCTTTGTGAGAAGCCTCTGGGGCTTTGCTCCTCCGTTCACTGTGGAGTGCTGCAGACTCCCCCACCTCAGCTTTTGGGGGTGAGGCATCCGCTGAGTTGCGTTGTTCATGTCACAGACTGGTTTCTGTAAATGATGATTTTTATTTCTGATACATTTCTTTACATGGGGGCTCGTTGGTTGTTGGTCTGGGTGCAGACTGGTCCTGACAGCCTCTGAAAGACAATCAATTCTTTTTTTTTTTCCCCAACTTTTTTTTGCTAAGTGAGCTCTCTGTGACTACTCAGATCTAGCTAGGCTTGTTGAGCAATGTTTACCCTGCCTTCTCTTTCCTGGGTGCTCTATTACTCACTACTGTTCCAATCCTAGCAAATAAATAAATGATTTTTGCTATGGCAACAAGGATCTGGTGGCCGAGCAGCAGAAGATTCCCTGAGAGTTCCCTGCCTTATTCTTCCCAGTGTGACTCTGATAGCTGGGCAGAGTATTAATGCACAGACAGACGAGTTAGGGTCGGACCCTGGTGTTGTGACAGAGTTCTGGGTGAAGCATTCAGCAGAACAAATAGCGACAAATCTCTGCAAACATCCAGAGCTGAAGGGGGCAAAATTCTTCCTTTCCACAACTGGCAGCTGCTGTTGAGGCAGAAAGGGGGGAAGTTCTGCTGGGACACAAGGAGCAGAGCTCTCTGCCTGGGCTCCAGTGTGCTTGGCTCCTCTGGGATACATTTTTCTGCTAAAGAAAATGACCCCTGTTGCCTTTTGTATTTCCATAAAAGCCTCTATGGTCTGGCAAGTGGCCGCTCTGTTCTCTGTGCTGTTTTATGGGCTCTTGGTTTTTCCTTTTTTAGGTGGTTCCTGGGACTGAATCTGCCTGTGCTCCCTACACAGAGTGCTCGGGTCTGCTCATGAGCCGCTCAGGGGCTTTCTTAAGGCCGTGTTGAGCCACGTGTCTCCCAGTCTCGCCTGAATAAGCTGCCCTCCATCTTCTGCTGGCTCGAGCAGAGCCGCTTTGTGCTTCTGCCGAAACCGCCCTGTGCGCGGGGAGGGCAGCTCTCCGGGCAAACGCCACGGCAGGTTTGTCCCTTCGGGTTTTGGGGCTCTCGCTCTGCGTGGGCAGGGCCGACGGAGCGCCCGGGGCTGTGCAGGTGCAGGGAGGGCGGCCGCTCGTGCGGAGCCAGTTTGCCGGCGCCCGACCCTGTGCCAGCGCCTGGTTGTTCCGCCGGTGTTTGCTCTGCCTGGGTGCGTCCCGGGGCTTTACTACGGAGCGGCCGTAGGGCTCTGCTCCTTCTTGGTAGCAGCGTGCTGGGGGCAGGGAGTGGGACGCTGCCCTAGAGCGAGCCAGCGGGGGTTCGGCGGGGGCCGCTTCCACCAAGGTGCGCTCAGGCCAAGCAGGATTGCCTGGTGGCAACCTCTGCGGGGGCTGCGCCGACCCGACCCGCTCCAACCCGAGGTGCTGCTGAAGCAGCAAATTATCTTATTAAGTGCTCTCCCCCAGGCTGGGGCCCTGGGTGCGTGGGGCTGGCACCGGCGAGGTTGATGATTGCTCCTTCGGAGTAGCTTCAGCGGGGCCTCCTACAGCCTTATGGCCTGTCTGCTGAAGGTACTGAGAACGCCGGTGGCAGAGCGTTCTGCAGGACACCCAGCCCGGCTCTGGGCAGCGAGTCGAGGTAGCTGAGGGCGAGTGAGAGCTGCACTAGTTCAGAGATCAGGGTGGGCTATTGGCATCTTGCCTCTGGGTGCTGCAGATGAGGGGTGTCTCCTGGTCGCTTCTGTTGCTTTCTGCTTGTGGATTTTACTCCCCAGTGAGGCCATTTTCTCCTCTTGCGCTGCACACAGCTTTGGTCCAAATTGGACTCAAAGTAATTTTTCTTAGAGATTCCCTCCTGATAGCAGAAAACTGGGAAAACTCCCATCTCCCAGGCTTAAATTCTAAAAACAAGGCACCTCTCTCCTGTCCCCTTTAGTGTTTGGCCAAGTACTTGGTGCCCTTCAGCACGGGTTAGCAGCCTGTGTGCCCTGTCAGCTTCTGGGATAGCTTCTGAGCTTCCCGGAGCCCTGGGCACCTCCACTCCACTGGCCTTTGTGCCTGGCAGCGTGGCTCGGCCCCGCAGCACAGACGCCACATTGTGAGCGGTCACTGCCCGTTCTGCTGCCTGGCTCGGATCAGGGAGCATCTAGGTCAGCATCAGGGTTGGGAAATTCAGGGAACAGCAACTGGGATGCTCCGATCTTCAGGGTCATTTTATTCCAACCTGATTTCTCTGAAATATAATCACTCTTCCCCCCATGCATCCTTTAGAGACAGTCAGAGCTGCTCTGGCCAGAGCTGGGACGGGGACTGGGGAAAGGCAGCTGATTGCCCTCTATGCTGTTTCCATCCTGTCTTCTCCTGGAAGCGCGGGGAAGGGAGCCAGCCTGTGTCCAAGGTGCATCCCAGACTCGGGCGGAGTAGTGCACTGCTCCGTTGTGCTTATTTGCAGCGCAAGAGGAGATGTGAGGTACTCGCTGTGTTACCTGCCTTTGATTCAAGCTCCCCTTGTTGCTTTTCTGAAAAGCAGCAGTGAAATAAATGTTCCTGTCTTGCCTCAGAGCTCCTCTTGAAAACCCTGATTGCCCACAGAGCTCCAGCCTGGCTGTCTGTAGGCGGCCCAGGATTACACAGGAGCCACTGGCCCCCTGCAGGGCTGGCTCCAGCTCTGGAGTCCTCATCCCAGGAGAGACAGAGACCTGTTGGAGCTGGGCCAGAGGAGCCCCAGCAATGCTGGGAGGGCTGGAACCCTCTGCTGGGAGGCCAGGCTGGGAGAGTTGGGCTTGTTCAGCTCTGGGGAGACCTTTTTGGGGCCTTTCAGAGCTCCAAGGGCCTGTCGGAAAGATGGGGAGGGACTTCTGAGCAGAGCCTGTTGGGACAGGACAAGGAGTAACTGTTTTAAACTACAAGTGGGAGATTCAGACTGGAGAGAATGAAGAAATGTTTTACACCGAGGTTGGTGAAGAGCCAGGCCCAGGTTGCCCAGAGAGGTGGTCACTGCCCCATCCCTGGAACCATTCCAGGGGAGGTTGGATGGGCCTCTGAGCAACCTGCTCTAGTTGCAGATGTCCCTGCTCCCTGCAGGGGGGTTGGACCAGATGAGATTTAGAGTTCCCTTCCCACCCAAACCATCCTGTGACTCTGCTGCTCACTGGCAGTTCTCAGGCTCTGGCCCCTGTGCTCTGGCAGCTTTGGTTTCAGCAGCAGCAGCGCTCGGCTGCTCCGTGTGCAGGAGATGCAGAGAGGCAGCGGCTGCTGTTGCAAGAAATACAAGGCCCTGAGCAGCGGATGTGGTTGTGTGAGAGCTGCTGGGGGCCAGAGGCTGCTGCTCAGCCCGTGGAGGGTGTTGTATATGAGGGAAACTGCGAATGTGGCACACGGGGCAAATGTGTTGCGTGTTTTTCTTGCCAGTTATTCAGTATTCTGGCCGGATCTTTTGAACCGTCCAGCTCCTACCGCCTGTCACAAGCAACCTCGCCCTTTTAATTCTGTTCCTAACCCTATTAGCTCAATTTTAAATGTAGTTACAAGTAAAGGGATCACAACACCCTTTTAGCAGCTGCTCCTGAACCTTGATCTGTGTTGGCCAGATACTTCCCTGCCTTTGGCATGAAGTTATTCCTGGCAAGCTTACCCTCCTTGTTTGTCTGTTGTGTGCTGCCGTCAGCCCTTCTTCTCTGCTCCTTGGTGTTTATTTTCTTGGTGTGCTCACAAAGAGCTTTTTCTCAATGTTCATTTTTGTTGGTGTGAACAGGCTCAATCTCCTCCCGACCTGCTGAGGTGACTCGTAACCAGATCTTCTAAGCAGCGGTAGATAATGGTTAGGACACCTTAGGCTGTGGGGGAACAATCTCCTCCCTCAGCCTTTACTCTGAGCAGCCCACCTGGAGTTACTGTGTCTGGAGTTGAGGGTCCTGCTGCAGGATAGATGGAGAAACGGGAGCAAGTCCAACAGAGGCTACCAAAGTGCTCCTGGGCTGGAGAAAATGGCGTGTGAGGAGAAGTTGAGGGAGCTGGTTTGTTCAGCCTGGAGGAGAGAGGAGGGGAGTCCACTTGCTGCCTTCCACTACCCGCTGGGTGTGACAGGGAGGATGGAGCCAGGCAGTCCCTATTTCCACTGGAAATGCCTTCCTTTATTCCCAGTTTATTTAAGCAGCATCCTAATGATTATTACAGTCCCATAGCCAATTGAAAATTTTCTTTCTCACTTATTCACGGGTGACAAACTTGTCTTAGAGCAAGGGTTGGTCTTAAACGTCATCCCATGCCTAGTGTCCTTGCTCTCCGGTTTTCCTCATGACCCATAAAGTTCTGTTTTTCCTTTGAACTCCCAGGTTTGAGTCATCTTAATTTCTCAGTCTCCCAGTTACTGTACAAAGCTCATTAGTGAGAATACTAAATAAAACCAGTTTCAAAACAGAACCTTAAGGACCTCCCAGTTGCCCTGTATTTTCCCTCTGCTACTACTGTCTCTCCTTTAGCTGCCTCTGTCTTCTCACTTCTGGTATTAAGCCTTGTTTTTTTTCTAGCTTAAATAGCCTTTTGCCAGGATGTCCTCCCAAAGCTGTGGTCCTGATCACTGACGTTTGTTGCCTAGAGGATGGGCACACGAGCGAGTTGGCAGGTTGTAGCAACGTCGCCTTTCCAACACATGGGTGCTTTCCTCTCCTCCTTGGCAACAGGGATCCCTCTTGAGGGACACGCTGGCAGCTCCTCCTGGCCGCTGGGTGTCTGTGTTAGATGATGGCGAAGCTCGTGCCAGGGCGAAAAGGCAGAGGTACTCTGGACCTCTCGGCCTCCCGCCTCCATCCCATCTCTTTGCCTTTCTGGTTTCTCTTGGCATGGTAAGACATTGGACAAGGCACGGGGGGAATGGTGGGGGGGATAGGCAATGGCTCCTTGAAACCAGGGTGAAACCCTGGCCTGGAAGGTGGCCTTTGCCAGAGCAAGTGTTGGGATCAATGGTTTCTTGTTCTGCTTTCTAATAATTCTCCTCTGCTGTTGTCTAGATGAAGATCTCATTCAATGAGACGAGTTTGCAGACTATGTTTGAGTACCCGTCAGAGAGCTCACTGGCAGAGGAAGAGGAGGAGGAAGAGGACGGACATGCTTCTGAAACAGAGGAGGACAAGTCTTGCACCTTTTACATTCCACGCTCAAATAGCACTTTGCATCCCAGTACACCTAACTCAGGTGAGCAAGGTGCTGTGGTGGCACTGGGGGTTACTGGTGGTGTCTGACCCTGCCCGTGTTGCCTACAGGCCCTTATGGGGCTCAGCACGGGTGGAAATGCTGACGGAGGCAACTTCTGCCAGCTGATGGCAAGTCAGGGCTTAGTGGGGCTGGGACTCCAACCAGAACAGGGAACGGTGGAGGGGCAGCTTCCATAGTGTCCCTGACAGGATCCCAATCCCACTTCCTTTTAGGGTGAGGAGAAATTCTTACATCAGTTTTGTCCTCCCAGCAGATTTATCCAGCTACACCCCAAAGCACTCCGTGAAGTTCAGCGAGTGGCAGGAGCAGAAGTACGAGGAGATGCCTGCCACACAGGGACCCCTCCCAAAGGAAGCTGGTTCCCCTGGGAACCAAGTCATGGTGAGACTTTAACTAAGCCCATCTTGGCTTTGTCCTGCTGTGCTCTTCTCTGGTGCTCAAGTCGGTCTGACAGTGGATGGGATGGGATGTGCTCCGGTGCTCGTGCCACCGCTCCCAGAGGGATGCACGTAGGATCCCACGACCACTGGCAGACCCGCCTCTCCCTGCGTGTGGAAAGGAGAGGGGAGGCAGCTGGCACGCTCTGCCCTCCTGGCCACCTTTGGAGGGGGGAATTAAACGCGCTCCTTAGGTCTGGGCGAGGTGCCAGCGTCCCGAGGTGTGGGTGCTCATTTGCGTTGGGTTTGATGACACCTCTGTGTCAACTCTGCTTTCTCCACAGCTCACCCCGGCAGAGAAGGGCGGACTCTCAGATTTCAGCAGCGAGCCCGCTCTCTATTTTTGATGGCTCCATCTGCCAGGCTGCAGCAGCGGCTGCTGGACGAGGCCTGTCAGTGCACCTTCCCAACGCCCCACGGAGATAAGCTCCCGGGTCCTCTCTTCACCGCAGTTTTCGCTGGATCCTGATGCCAAGGGTGGACTTAGATGCTACTGGGCATCTCTGGAGAATATTTGCACTGGATTCTGGGACCTAGCTACTACTTTTAAGGCGTATGATTTATTCTACCTGTGGCCTTGCATATTCCTTGTTCAAGCTCAGCTGCCGACGAGGCGTCTTAAGAACAGCTCTGTAATCCTGGGATGGGCGGAGATTCTCTCGGTGCTTCTCCGAGTCCACTTCTCCAGGCACAGCGTGGGGGCTGGGCAGCGTTTGTAACCCCGCTCCCCTCAGAGGCCCGCGAGGAGCGGTCCTGGCATTGGCACACCGGGAGTATCTGGGCAGTCAGCTGGGTTGTGATTTGACAGCTAGATTGGGTGTCGCTTTGGAACACCGTCAAAGGTCCCTGGTTTGTTCTCGGCGTGTTTCTGGGTTTAGTTTCACTGAACCACCATGGAATGAAGGTGCCAGTTACGTTCTCGTGAAGGAAGCTGAGCGCGCTGTGGGAGGGACAGAAAGGGGAACAAACACCTTCAGCTTTAGGTGTCATTTTTGCACTGCTTCTCTAACACAAAGCACAGGAGGGCAATTCCACTACTTCCTTCTGCAGAACTTGAACAAGGAATATGTTTTTGTTTTTTTTTCCTAGGATTTTTATAGTTCTATTGTAATTGTTTAATGCAGCCAATATGCAAAGGAATCTGTTAGACTCTTCCATTTAAGTTTTCTACTACTGTAAACTCAGGGTCAAAATTGCACTCTGGAAAAGACAGAACACTGCTGCTAATGTGATTTGTACTTCTGGGATTAAAAGAGATGCGGCCTCTTTGGGCTCTACAAAATGAGCGGTACCCCAGCGTGTGGCTCTAGCCAAAGGACCAGACTGGTATCTCTGAGTAAATTTGATACATTCACTGGTTTGTCTACTCTACACAGACAAGGAATGTCTACACAAAGGGATGCTGGTCTGTGAAATGAAGATGCTCCACCTACCTTGTGCTTGTTTTGGTCTATACTGTAGCAGCAGGAGGAAGGTTTGTTCTGCTTAAAAATATAGTCAAGAGTAAATGTTAGGATGTACCTACTTCTAGCTGCTCTCCCCTTCTGCCCTAGGTGCCTAAATATTTCTGGAAAGATAATGCAAAAAAAAAAACAAAACCCAAACCTGAGATACTGAGCAGTTTGTTAGATGTTGGCTGGAAGGGCCACAGAGGAACCTTCCACCTCCTTGCGCTTCTAAGTCTTGTCCTTTTCAGGCTCTCAAGCTCAGCTCCTGGCAGGACCTCCTGGGAGCGGTGGGTGGCTGGCAGTGAATCTGCCTGTGGCACCACACAAGGGCCCTGGGAGCGGCGGTGAATCCCGTGTGCTGAGGCTTCTTCCAGGAATGAAATGCTTCAGGACAAGGTGCTGAGACTGGGGTGGAATGAGGACAGATGCAGGACTGCTAGTGACTGCTAGATTTAAGGGATAAGTCATCAGATACATGGAGTTACTCAGTGCCCACGGCCGGTAGCTGCGCACATGGCCGAGGGAGACCAGGGACCACGTCGGAAGGACAGGTTACGCACATTTTTTCTAGCAGAAAAGGTCCCAGTGCGCATCCTGGGACAAGCTCAGGCTGGTTTAAGGCAGCCCTCTCTCTACATTTGCAACTTAAAATTGCAGGTGGTGAAGCAAAAGCTGCTTGTGGCTAAAGTTAGGGACAAGGTGCCTGAACTAGTCTGATCTTCCTTCTGCTCTGGATCAGTGAGGAGCGCTAAAGCCAACAGTATCCTGACTTCAGCCAGCTGGAATGCTGCTCTGGTGCCCTGTGTGGTGGTCTTGGTGAATCAGCTCCGTGCCTACAACTCGTCCAGCTCAGTGGAGGGGTGGGAGGGCAGAGCGCGCGTCTCAAGAGGAGCAGGTCGCCCCCTGGCGCGCTGCCCGCTCCTCCTCCTCCCAGTTTGCCCGCTCTGCCCTGGAGCCGGGAGGTGGACCTCGCCGAGCGCTCCCTCGCGCTTCCCGGCCCTGGGCGCTGACCCTGGCGGGACCGGCCGAGCTGTCAGCTGGCTCTTGGCAGACAAGGTGAACGCTGTGTCCAGGGCAGGGGCGGTAGCTGGTAAGTCACCTCCTGGGATATGCTTCAGTAGCACTGTGCTCAAAATAAAAGGTATTTTTTTGGTAGATGCCTACCCTGATCTCTAGCACTTGAGGATTAACTTGAGTAGATCTCTAACTAATACCAAAGTGTGTCTGAAAGGAACATTTACTTCTGCAAAACAAAGACTTTTATTAAACAAGTTTAAGAATGCTTTTCTTCACATGCTTCTTTTTCTATTTTTTTT
Source organism: Baryphthengus martii (assembly GCA_013396935.1). NCBI lineage: Eukaryota > Metazoa > Chordata > Aves > Coraciiformes > Momotidae > Baryphthengus > Baryphthengus martii. The sequence goes on along the minus strand of VWZK01010809.1, from coordinate 359,884 downwards.
TTTTAAGTGCTTTAGGGCTCACTGGGTTTTTGAGCAGACCCGATTTCTCTCTTCAGGTCATCTGGCAATGCCTCCAGTATCTGGGAAAGAAAGAAATAAAGATAGCTTATTTTTACATAAACTGTTTCTCTTATGAGTTCCCTTCAAATTCAACTCATCTATCTTGCAGCAAGAGGGACTGTCCAGCCCTTACACAATCTAATTGTCGGTGACGCATCGTCCTGTCTTACTGTAGGAATATTTGTGGGGGAAGTTCTCTGTTTTGTGCCCATATTTTGAGTAAGAAACATCTTAAGCAATTTATCTGTCTTGGAGTGTGAAGCAGAGAACTTCCTGAAGCCGGCTGGAGGGTGAACTTCTGTAGTTTGGTTTAGTTTTTTTTTAAGTGAGATGTTGATACCTGGGCTTTTTATATCAGTATTAAATTGTGCTCAGCTGACCCAGTTTCAACTGTCTTCCGCTTCTGCTGCAAGACTGACTCAATTCCACAATGACCTTAAATGAGACTAAATCTTTCCTTTAATTCATTTTCTCTTATTTTTAACTTACATTGTACATAATTCCCACTTCTTATGCTCTAGGAGACAAGGCTGCAGCAGGTTTAGGAGATCTTGCTGCCTGTCCATCTCAGTGTTTTTAACACGGTGGACAATTGTAACAAAATGTGATGGGGGGGTTGTAGTCCCCAAGACCATTTATGTTCCAGTGAACCTGTGGAAATTACTAAGTGGGCAGCGATGAAGACAAGTGACCCGCAGGATGAGACACTGGTAGAAGGTGCTGGTCGGATCTTGCCATCTTGTCCATGGAAGAAGGTGGAGTCCTGCGACTGCCAGGGACTGGGGGAAGGCAATTCCAGACAAGAGACACATCCACAGGAAAGGAACACTCTTCCTGGTTTCTGTTCGCAAGACGTCTGCATTTCCTTTCTTGACCATCTTTGCTTTTTACCTACTGCAAGTATCTTAATTCCAATAAACATGAATTCACTTGTAGGCAGGGGGGTTGTGACTTGTATCTCAGGTAGGGGTTTTTTTAAAAGACTCTATTTCTTTGTGTAGCTTTACAACACAATTTTTAAGTTGTTAAAAGTTTTATGCGAGGTCCCCCCTTCACCCCAAACCATCAGATCTTGAAGTAAGCTGAGAAAACAGCTCCAGCATCATCTGCAAAACAATTGTCACAGTAAAGTGACTTTGGGAGATGAAGAGGATTTGACACAGAGTAGTGACCACATTAAAAAGACGCAGAGGAAAGGGAGAATGTAGGCAGCAGCTAATAGGGGAAGGGGTGCTCTTAAACCAGACAGCTCCTTGTTACCCACAGAGGCAAGATCAGAGCGCCGGGGTACCGGGAAAGACCTGGCCGCGGTGGTGGGGGGTGTTGTCCGCCCGTGGGGCTGTACTTGGCCGTGGGGGGTTGGGGATCC
>VWZK01010809.1:341145-358388 GCA_013396935.1 Baryphthengus martii | reverse complement strand
GGGACAAGGAAGGAAGGAAGGAAGGGGCCCGGGGAAGGACGCGCCGCTCCCTGCTCCCCTCACGCCGCTGCCCTCGAGTGACTGGGCCCTGTCGATTCCGCTCCCACCGCGTGGGCCCGGAACAGCCTCCGATCCCCGCTCCGCCGCCCCCGGAGTGGCTGAAGTGGCCCCGGCCTCGTCCCTGGGCCTGGCCGGTCCCCTTCTCTGCTGGGCTGGTTTTCGGGGCTGGGAGGTTGGGATGAAACGGCGGGGGAAGGCGAGACCTGGCGGTGCTCGGGGGGCGGTCAGGGTAGGGCCAGGGAGGTCCAGCCGCCCCCATCTCCCCACATCACACGCACCAGCAAAGCGCCTGTGGCACACAGATGGACTGCTCCTGCTCCCCACTCGCTCCCCGAGAGGCTGGTGGGCCCAAGGAGGTTTTTGTCCCGGAGCCTGGCTTCAGGGGGGCTGGCTTTGTGGAACTTCTGTCAGCGGATCCTGGTGTCTCTCAACGGCCAGATCCCAGCCAGCCCGTGTGTCCTGCAGCAGCTACCAACGGGGACAGCGGTGGCCGGTGCTTGGGCGTTCGACCTGGGGGCTGGGCTCTTGGACTCCAGCTGTGGGCTAAGACCCCAGCAGCACTCCATGGAGGAGTGGTATATCCACCTGGTGCTGTTCAACAGCAGAATCCGAGTGTATTTGGTCCCTGCACCGAGGGATGAGCGGTGTCTTCTGCCACAGGTCCTCCTAGAGAAGTCTTTACGTGTGCTTAACTTGGTGTCCCTTCCACTCTTCAGGCAGCCCCAAGGTCGGATGCTGTGGGGCCACTGAAGGATGCCGACCTGCGAGCAGCCCTGGACGTGCTGCGGTGTTACGACTTGCACTCGATCGTGGAGGAGTGGTTCATCGAGGTGCTGCAGACGGACCTTCAGGCGAATATAGCTCCCGAGTTCTGGAACTGCATCGGCCAGTATGAAAACACGGCTGAGGAGCCCCAGTGCTCCTCACTCCTTCTGGATGCCTTTTGTCTTCTCAAGTGCCGCCTGGACCCCTACTTGAACAGCCTGGAACTTCTGGAGAGGTGGACCAAGGCAGGCTTGCTCCTGGGGACAGGTGCTCAGATGCTCCAAGAGAAGGTCTACACCATGTTCAAAGCTATCCTGTTCTTCTCCACGAGCAAGTCCTTCCAGGAAATGATCCAGCAGTTCTACAGCCGCACTTTCAGGATATACATGCGGCAGTGGAAGAAGGGAGAAGATGGAACGAACGAGTGCGAGAGCAGCATGAGTGAGACCGAGCAGGAGAGCGATACGGAGGAGGGCGGAGGGGAGGGTCCACTCTGTGCCGGCTGCAGCAGCAAGAGGGAGCGGTGCTGGTGCCCCAAAGCCATGGAGCAGTTTCAGCAGCTCAATGACATTCTGTACGTAGGTTGCGGGCGGTGGCTCTCACTCAGAACGAGCAGATGGGTTCAGGTGGCTCCCACTCAGAACAAGCAGGTGGTCTGGTTGGGGAGCAGCAGCAGGTTCTGTTGGTATCTGGAAGTGGGAGGAGTTACCTGTGAGGTCCGGCTGTATCATGGCACTGGGTAGACAACTTTATGCAGGGTTTCTGCAGCTGGGTGCCGGCTGGTGGCTGAACTAGAGCAGATCTTTAGACAAAAAGTTCCTATCCCTGGATATGATAAGAGGTTCCTCTTGCTCTGAGGCCTTCTGTCTACAAAGAAGGAAACTCTTGTAAACCTAAAGGTTTTTAATGGCTAGAAAATAATGTTTCTTAGGAGGATGGGATAGCAGCAGAGCCCTGTGCTCTGTGTGCAGTGCATCTCTGTGGCTCTCGGAGTGTGTAAACCCAAGAGCTGGGCCTGCCCCTGTGGAGCACGCAGGGGGAAGGTGCCTTCAGGTCGTTAATTGTCTTTATTTGCTCGTACCTTTGGTTCCGTACGCTCCGAGTAGAGCCGCTGTCTGTGTCTGCAGCCGCCGGCTGAATTTGCTGGAGAGGGTGAGCGCCGATGCTGTCACCACCATCCTGCACCGGATGATAGAGGAGAGGATGGAGCAGCGCTGCCGGGGGGAGTACGAGCGCTCCTTCCTGACGGAGTTCCAGGAGGTAAGGCGGGCGGGGGGGCAGCGAGGGCCCTTCCTTTGGCGGGGACGTGCAGCTGCTCCTGTTACTGGTTTAGCAGCTCAGGCTCAAAGTCGATTCCACCTGAGAACTCCTGGTCGGGGGCTGTGACTCCCCCCATCCTGGCAGAAGTGGGCAGTTAAAACTCCCTGTTTTGATTGCTACGGGGGAGCTTTGCTCTGACCTGTGTGTAATGGGCCGTGATATTTCACCTGGTGACGTCCGGAGTAATGAGGGAATTTCTATGGAAATTCTGAGGGAATTTCTGATTCACAAACTGCAAGAACCTGCCGAGAACCCTCCCTCTGTGCAGGTGGGCTCCTAACTGGAATTTGCGAGGCTGTTCTCTTCCTTCTTTCTGATTTTTCAGCATCCTTTTAAAATACAAAGTGACGATGGGAGGGTGATGCTGTGGTGTTGATCTCACCCAGTGGGCCACATACAGAATTAAAATCCTTCCCTGCACCTACCCCCTTGTTTCCCTGCCACTTTAAACCAAGTTTGCGTTGGGCCGTTTACTCAGTGTGACCTTAAAATAGAATTCTTCTCCAGGTTCTGGCTTTCCCAGGATACAGTGGCGTGCCCTGCGCTCCCCGTTCCGCCTCGGCCAGCGTTGGAGGGCAGTGGTGATGCCAAGTTGTCATGCAGACCGCGCCGCTCTCGGTGGTTGCCCTGGTTTCCCCGCTGGTGGCCGCACCGGCCATCGTTTTATATTGACTTCCCTTTAGTTGCTGTGCAACACTTTCTTCACTGGAGCTCCTGTGAAATGCTCTTGGATGAGCTGGAGAGTGTTTAAGGGCACTGGAGAACGTGCAGCTCTATTCTGCTCTTTTGTGGAAGGTCCCCTTGCTCCCACCTCCTCCGAAAGGCCAGTGGGTTGGCTGCAGAGTGTTGGAGTGTGACAGAATTAGGAAGAGATAATTAAAACCAAAAAAGTAGAATTGGTATCCAAACTGGGAAGGTATTTCAAAAAAAAAAACAGGAGGCAAGCTTGAGCCTGGCAGGCTGAAGGGAAAGTAGGAGAAGTCTGAGAAAGATCTCGCTGGAAGTCCAAGTGCTGAGAGCAACCCCCCTTTCCAGCCACATCAGTCGGAGTGTCAGTCGCTAATCAGGCTGTAACAGGAGTGCTCCAGGAAGATAAACCCCTGGGGGACAATGGGTCGGTGTGATAATTAATGGTGTTGCTTAAAATGGAGAGTTGCTTTGCATCAGTTACAGGCCTTTCCTTTTGTTCTTTAGGGGAATTCTGATCAGCTTTTCCATGGTTTTGCCCCAGTCGATGTTCCGTAGTTCTCAGGTTTGTCCTGCCTTGTCATTAACAGGACTTGTGCTTTCCTTCAGTGTTTCCTCAGTCAAGTAGATAATTAAAAATTACCATAATCAAAGCAGGGCTGGACTTAGCATTTTTGTTTCAGGCTGTCTAAATCCAGTTATCAAAAAAGATCTATAGTTACTAGCTATTAATACTCAAAAGTGCTGCCCATTTCCCACCTTAAAGGAAAAATAAAATTAGAAGAAAGCAGTTCTTTTCAATATCTAGATGTTGTAGTTTGAAACTGGATATCCAGATATTGAAGTTGAAATGTGACACACACTTCTATGTAGAAAACTAAACCTTAAATATAAAGAATTAACCTTCTGATGCTCTCTGTTTGGGTTTTTATTTTAATTCAGTGACTAGGTTGGTATTTGAGGTCTTGTTTTCAGCTGCCTGAGTTTGGTTGGTAAGAGTATGTCTGTGAGTCCTTAGGATGCCTTCTTAGCTCTTCCTTCATTTCAGGAGTCGTAGAAACTTTGGGCCAAGGGTGATGCGATGGGCAATTTGCTCATAGTCTCATAAAGAGACAGGTTGTGCAAGGATGGAAGGGGATGGAACTCTGCAAGAACAGAGTAGTGTGCAAGTTTTTGAATATGTATCCTGTTCTTTTTGGAGCCCAGCGCCTGTGCAGAGTCCTCGTCACCCCTTATCTTCTCATACACATCTGCAGGGTCTACATCTGGCGTCTCACAGAATCACAGAACGTTAGGGGCTAGAAGGGACCTCGAAAGATCATCGAGTCCAATGCCCCTGCCAGAGCAGGAACCTAGAGTAGATGATGCAGGAACGCGTCCAGGCGGGTTTTGAATGTCTCCAGAGAAGGAGAGAAGTCTCCAGTTGAAGTTCGTATTCTTTCAGCTGGTCTTGCCCTGCTGCCACCCAGGCCAGGGTGCGTTTGGAGAGCAGCGGGAGGCGGTACTGTCCTTGGCTGGCTGCTTCCTTCTGCTTGCTGCGGTTGCTGCCTGGTGATGGGGTGAGCGTGGGTCGTGGTTGTGGTGCTCACCGTCCCCGTGCTCTCCTTCTCCTTGTGCAGTGGATTGAGAAGGTGATCGGCTGGCTCAGCAGGGTTTTTCTGCAAGACGGTCCCTTGGCACGCTCCTCTCCAGAAGCCAGCAGCACCCTGAAGCGCTGGCGCTGCCACGTCCAGAGGTTCTTCTACCGCATCTACGCCAGCATGCGCATCGAAGAGCTCTTCAGCATCATTCGAGGTAGGTGCGACCCGCTCGGTGTCCGTTCACTCTTGGACCCGGATCGAGTGAACGATGGATCCGGCTTCATCTCCTGACGTGCCGCACTGCCTCCTTTTGCCTTCCCCTGGGTCACCGCACTGTTTCTAATCACTGCTTGGTCGATAGATTTCCCAGAGTCGAAACCTGCTGTAGAGGACCTCAAGTTCTGCCTGGAAAGGACTAACCAGAGGCAGCAGCTGCTCAGCTCCCTGAAGAGCGCTCTGGAAATGCGACTTCTGCATCCCGGTGGGTTTTACATCCCCACGTGTGTCATAACGCCGTGAGGAGCTTGGGTGTGAGTGGGGATTTGCCAGGAGCCATCATCTGATTCGTGTTTGATGAGCCAGGCCACGTACGCCATGTGCTCTCCGCGTTGGGAGCGCGCAGGGCCAGCAGGCGCTGATCATATTCCAGCTCCTTTTTGCAGTATGGTGAGGAGCTGAGCTGGAAGTTGAGCTTTGGTCCAGGAGGGTGAAGGCTCCTCTGCTGTGTGTGCTCTGAGCTCTGAACATGCAGTCTGGGCTCAGCTGATTTATAGCAGTCCCTGAGCTGGTGTTTGCGGTTGGAACTGGTTCCTCAGACGTACGGATCCGATCTCTCCCTTTGGCTGAGTGTCGCGATTTAGGGTCAGGGCAGCCCCAAAACCTAACAGACACTCTCTATTAACCCCCCTCCCTCCCCAAAGGGGAAGAGAAAAGGAATAAGGCAGAGAGACTGATCGATTAGAAAAGGAAACTAGAACAGCTTGAATGAAAAGGGAAAATAATAATAAGATGGAATATATACAGATATGTACCCAGTACCGAACCTAAACCCCCGTGAGGGCCATTATGTCACTATCACCACTGGTGTTGTGGAGCAGGCACCAAGAAAGTCCCAGACGGGGCCCAGCAGCAGATGGGAACTGAGTTCAGGAGCTGGATTCTGGTACTGGATTGAGAAACACTCTGATCAGGATCAAAGGCAGAATGGACGGAGTCCTCTTTGGATTCCAGCCATTGAAGGAACAAGGAAGAATCCAAGCAAGGACCCCGAGCGAGAGCCCTTGAGCAGAGAGCAACTGAGCCAGGGCCCCCAGCAGCCGAATATGGCGTCTATGGGATGGAATAACCCCCTGGGTCAGTTTAAGGGCACCCATCTGTCCGCTCCTCCCTGCAGGTGCGGCTTTTACTTTCTGCACCCCGCACTGTGGTGCCCAGGATCCAGCAGTGGCCTTGGTCTGCACACCAGTCCCTGGTACTAACTCTAACCATGGAGCATTATCCCTGCCAGAGGCAGCACTGCCGGCGAAAACAGGCTGCTAACTTCAGAAAGAGCAGTTAGTTAAAGGAGCTGAGCTGAAAAGTGAAAATCACAGAACAGAATTGTGCTGTTCTAACTCAAACCAGGACACTGGGACATGCCCATCACCTCTGACTCCATAGGTCAAACAGAGGGCTTGGAGCATCCGAGCTCCAGGCATCCGAACCATCAGTCTGTGCTCTGGGACTCTAACTCCCTCCGCCCCTCTCCCGTAGGAGTCAACACATCCGACATCATCACTCTGTATATCTCAGCCATCAAGGCCTTGCGGGAGCTTGACCCCTCCATGGTTATCCTGGAGGTCGCCTGCGAGCCCATCAGGAAGTACCTGAGGTAAGAGGCTCGCGGGGCAGGCGTGGGCATCCCCGCTCCCTCCGCTTCCCTTCACTTGCTGCGTTTCTCTTGCTGTCGGCAGGACTCGGGAGGACACGGTGCGGCAGATCGTGGCCGGTCTGACGGGGGATGCTGAGGGCTCCGGTGATCTTGCGAACGAGCTCTCGAAAGCTGACCCGGTGACCCTGGAGAACGGCCAAGAGAGTGACGATGACATCGCAGAACCGGGGGACTGGGTTCCTGACCCAGTTGATGCAGATCCAGGTTGGATGGCAAGACCAGAAGTCCTGCAGCTGACTGTTTTCCCCAGTAGGCTGTAGTCTCGGGCAGCTCTTCTGCTAGGCCTCTAGAGCTGAGCTGGGGCAGGTCTCTGATAATCTCACACTGTCTTCTGCTGGCTTTTTACTAGGAAAGTCAAGTTCCAAGCGTCGGTCCTCAGACATCATCAGCCTGCTGGTGAGCATCTACGGCAGCAAGGACCTGTTTATCAACGAATATCGCACGCTTCTGGCTGACCGGCTGCTGCATCAGTTCAACTACAGTGCTGAGAGGTGAGGTCCAAGTGCCTGACCCCAGGGCTTTCCATGGTAAAATCTCCTGACAAAGGTGTGCTTCAAACTCAGTCGTTTTCCAGTGGTCTTTGGCCATTTCCTCTGCAGCTTTGGGTTTGTGTCTGGAATTTCATGCGCTCACCTTGGGCTGCTTGCTGCTCACTCCTGCCCTTGGCTTGCACTGATAGGGCGGCATATAGGAAACTGGAAACACCGACACCCTCTTAGGTCCATCCCACATGTCCTGGTGGCCCTCACAACCTGCACAGGCTGCTTAGGGGCAGCAGAAAGTGTCCAAGTAAGGAAAAGGGATGAAACATCAGGGACTTCAGTTGCAACCCAGCTGTGTCTCTTCATTTAACAGTTGGGGTGGTTTTTCCTTTCTCTGCAATGCAGCCAGTGCAAAACACGTCTGGGATGGGCAGTCTCAGGCAGGTGGCTCACACCGTGTTGTCGAGGGGGATGACACGGTGCAGCTCTTGTCCAAATGCAAGGGATGGAAAAGTCCTCAGAAAGCTGCGGGCTTGCGGAGGAGGTGACTGTTCCTCGCTTAGATGCTACGAGGCATCCTGTTCAGATACCGAACCTTGCAAGTCTTCCTAGAAGAGCACCCTTGTGTCTGGGACTACCTTTTTTGGCTGTGTTGCAGAGGGTGGAGGCCAGGCTGGGCTCATCTCTCTGAGGGACCCGTGTCTGAGCTGTTGTTTTTCTTACCAGGGAAATCCGCAACGTGGAGCTGCTGAAGCTGCGATTTGGTGAAGCTCAGATGCACTATTGTGAAGTCATGTTAAAAGTAACTTTTTAGAAAATATTCAAGTCCTGGGTTTTTGTGCTCCCTGGGGAAGGGGAGGGACTTGAGGAGTGACCCAAAACAGGTCTTATAGGAAGGTGGGGTTCCCAAAATCCCAGCGAGGGGGCTGATTTGTGGCAGGCAGAAGTGTGTCTGCTTTTTGAGCCCTGCGTGTTGGGCTGTCGACTCTGGGGGATGGTTGCTCTGGTGCTGTCATCTCTCCTGCCCTTCCTGCAGTACAAGTGTTCTGATGTTGAAGAGACGGGCTCTTCCATCTTCTCTGGGCTTGGGACTCTGCAGTTTAATTCACTTGGAGCGCTGTGGGAAGAGCACAGGTCTGGAGGGACTCCAGTGCAGGCTGGTGTTGAGTTGTCCCCACAAACATTTCTGAGTATGGAGCAGATATTCTAACAGACACACACAGTCATGTCCTCTCCAGTGCCCGCACCATCATGTAGAGACAACGCTGGTCACCCTGCTTAAGCTTCTTCTTCTTCTTAGCACTGGGAGAGAAGGAGCTGCCTAAGATTCCTCTGCCTTTTCCAGGACATGGCTGACTCGCGACGCATTAATGCCAACATTCGTGATGAGGAAGAGAAGCTCCCAGAGGAGGAGAGGCCACCATTCAGCCTCGTTGCCGTCATCCTGTCGAGTGAGTTCTGGCCGCCGCTGAAAGAGGAGAAGCTGGAGCTTCCAGAGCAGGTCAAGGAAGCCATGGAAGCTTATTCCAAGAAGTATGAGAAATTAAAGGTGAGGCCACTGTAACCCTCCCTGAGAAGGGTGTGCACTGTTTAGATGTTGTTATATAACATGAGCATCCCTTATATATTAGCTGCTGGTACACCCACCCTGTTACGGTAGAATCCCAAAGTCCTTCAGCTTTGAATCGGGGTCAGAAGCTGCGCTGACTTTGCTAGTGCCCGGAGAAGGGTTTATCTCGTTTCGGGATGCCTGGGTCATCGTAGTGATCACAGCCAGGGAAGAGAGTTTTCTAAAGTCTGCCAGTGTTTGTAAATAAATGGATTTGGGAGTTCTTGGGCACTTTAAGTCTGGTCTAAGCTTGTTGGCCTAAGTTCTGCAGCAGCAGGAGTGACATCTTGTCTGGGACAAGTACTCTGGCACTCTCCTGCCCTGTTCGGCCTCTTGAAGAGAAGCTCTTTTATCACACTCTCATTTTAAGATCCACTGGTAGTCTGGAGTTAGGGGAATGTTGCTCCCTCATCTGTCCGTGGTCTTGTCCGGTCTCATCCCCTTTTGGAGGATCCCTGAACTCCACATTAGGCAGCTCAGGTGTGAACATTTTTGGTCATTTTGACTGTGGCTGGAAGCCTGAATTTGTGCCTTTATAAACCATGTGGGAGGGTGGAAGAGAAGCAGACAGAGCCAGTCTGGAGGGTGGTGCAGTGTTCTGCTGGTCGCCGGGCGCTTGACCACGGCAGTGAGTCAGAGAAGGCTGAGGTGCGTCTTGCTCCGCACGCACAGAAGGGGTTGGAAGCAGGAGCGTCTGTCTGAAAGTCAAGGAGAGATCTCGGTCACCTCCAGAGCCATGCTCTCTGCTCTCTCACCTTGCAGGTTCTTGCCCAGTGGAGTTCAGAGCGCGTGTGGGGCGTAGGGGTGATTCAGATCTAGCTGCCACGGCAGCGTCGTGTCTGCACACACGGGGGGTTCTTCGCAGCCAACCTGGACACGATTTGATGTTCCTCTTTGCCTGTCCACTTGTGCTCTGACTCCACTTCAGGCTTGGTTTTCTCTATTCTTTCTCAACCTTGTTACCATACAGCAGTAGGTACCAGGAGGCTGGGAAGCTCGTAGCTCTAGATCTTGTCTCTTCTCCTGCGGTAGCTCCGTGCTGGATGTGGGTGCCGGCTGATGTCTGGGCCTGCAGAAATCACTTAGGAGGGGATGCAAGAGGGAGCAGCCTCCTTGAGCAGCCTCAGCCTTCAAAGCAAGCAGCGTTCTTTTCACATCGGTACCTCAAGAGATCGCTTCTCTTCTGAGGAAATGCTGCCCCAGATGCGTGTCTGTTTTCCAGTGAGAGTTTTCTCTGAGTGGCCCAGTTGGTCTTCCTGTGTTTCCTCAACCTGCCCTTACCCACCCAGGGCGCTGAGTGACTTTCAGGCAGGAGAGGGCTGTTAGTCTTGGGGAAGGGCTGGACAACAGCTCGTGCTGAGGAGGATGTTTCCCATGGGGCGCAGGGGACAGCTGGGTGGTGGCAGCGCTGGGCCACTCCTGAGGAGAAGAGCAGCTTTTATGTCTGGCCGAGATGTGTGGAGCGCAGCCGGCCCTGGTGCTAGAGGAACGTTTGCAATAACGCAGCCCTTGGTGGTTCCTGTTAGAACATCTGCTGTGAGCGGCTGCTTCCTCCTTTTCCAGGCCATGAGGACCCTGAACTGGAAGTACCACCTGGGCCTGGTGAGCTTGGACGTGGAGCTGGCCGATCGCACCCTCTCGCTGTCCGTCTCTCCCGTGCACGCCGCCATCATCCTGCACTTCCAGACCAAAAGTGAGTGCTGTGGCAGAGACTCAGCGATACCACCCGTGTCTCTGCTTCCCATGGGTGGGTGGCAACACCATCTTACCTGGGTGGCTGAAGGTTCTGAGAGCTCTGGTAGCAGGACCGAAACCTGGTTCACGGGCTTGGATCTACCACAGCACTCGGGCAGGTCTCGCAGCACCCAGCAGGGCCACAGCTCAGCAGCAGTTTTGCTTTCAGGCAGTCGCCGCACACAGCTCCTTGCTCCTGGCAGTGGCTCCCCAGCATTCCCCATCCTCTTATTAAATCCTGGCACACTGGGGGGTGGGCAGGTGGCCTGTTCTTTTCTGACATTCGTGATTTCCACAGGTACGTGGACACTGACAGAGCTGAGCGAAGTGCTCAAGGTGCCCGTGACGTCGCTGAAGCGTAAGATGACGCTGTGGCTGCAGCAGGGTGTCCTGCGTGAAGAGCCTCAAGGCACCTTCACCGTGATTGAGGAGGAGCAGAAGGACCAGGTGGAGAAGGTCGTCCTGATAGACAGCGATGAGGAAGGGGACTCTGCCATGGCCTCGCAGGCTGACCAGAAAGAGGAAGAGCTGCAGGTACCCCTCCGTGTGTCTCGGCCGCGCGCGAAGCCGGCGGAACGACACAAACTTTCGTTGCTTTGGTTGTGGGGGATCTGATTAAGATGATGGATTCAGTTTGCACTTTGCATTTTCGTTTTCCACTGCAAGTGGCTAAGTCCAGCGTGAGAGTTTTTTGAAATAGGTGTCTTTTGATGGATGCCGGATCAGAGCGGAGGCTGGATCGCAGCCTTCCCTCCAGAAAAGTGCCCGGCTGCTGAGCCAGGCAACCATCGGGACATCTCTAAATCTCTTTTCAGACTGAAAAAAGTCATAACTTACTTGGATTCACCCAAGCAGCAATTTTTGGCTCTTTGACTGCCCTAAAGGCTGACCCAGCACTAAGAGCTGGACCTCTGCCTTCTGTGTTGTGGTCCCTGGTCACTTCCAGTGCCTCTCCTACCCGTGTCTCACGGGGTGTGCGTGTCCTGCCGCTCTGCAACGCGGGGGTGTCATACTGGTGGTTATCCACTAAGGGTCATGTGCCTACCGCGCTCAGATCCTACCTCCCTACACCTGGTGCTGTTCTTGGGTGTTTCCTGTTTAAATCCCAGACATTGGGGGCCGAGAGCAGAAGCGACTGCCGGGCAGAGCCCTGCTCTGCTCCTGGGATGTGCTAACGCACCCGCTTCTTCACGGTGCAGATGTCAGTGGGATTTACTGTCACTTGTGTGTCCCCCTCCGCAGCTCTTCTGGACGTACATCCAGGCCATGCTGACCAACCTGGAGAGCCTGTCCCTGGAGAGGATCCACAGCATGCTGAAGATGTTTGTGATGACAGGCCCCGTGGTTACAGAAATCGATATACAAGAGCTGCAGGGTTTCCTCCAGAAGAAGGTCCGGGACCAGCAGCTGATCTACTCCGGAGGTGTCTATCGCCTGCCCAAGAACTGCAACTAGACTGCCAGGGTCCCTGCTCGCCCCTCTGCGTCTCTTCTCCATGCGGGTGCTGGGCTCCTGAGAGCCACCCAGCGCTGCATCCTGCTGGGGAGTCTCCACTCTGGGGGTTTGCTGGGCCCCCTTCTCCAAAGGGTGCTGAGCAGCAGCCTGGGTCGTGCACCCCACAATTTGAGGGCTGGGCCTGCTCCTCACATCGCTTGTCCTCCCGTACGTGAGCGTCTGGGCCGACGTCACTGGTTAATAAAAACCAGCAGTCTCTTTTTTTCAGATAATACCAACTCTTCTTTCTTCTCAGCAGAGCACTCTTGGCATCAGCCTTCCCATGCTGAAAGGGCAGGGAGGGAACTCCCTGGTCTGCTGGGCACCGTCTCCACTTCCTTGGGTCTCCGTCTGTACCCCGGGAGGTTTTGGGAGGGGGCCTGTTGGCTCTAGTTGGTGTCTGGCTCTCTCTGTGTGGCTAAAGCAGCAGCTTGCAGCTGGCTGTGCTGAGCGAGACCCAACACAAAAGCAAGTGTGGGAGGAAGACTCCAGGATCTGCTTACCCTTGTCCGGGACTCTCAAATTGTGCGGAATAATTTTGTTGTGGGATGAAGGATGCTTTTGGTGGATGAGACGTAGCAGTTCTTCAGTGCAAGCTGTTTAGTTCTGAAGGGTAAGTGGATTATCTGGGCTCTGGTGGGTTTGTTTTACTATGACATGAATATTCATCTCCCTTCCACACCGTGGCTGCTGCCTCAGGGGTGCAGCTCCCCGGTGTGCTTCAGAGATACCCGCACCACACAGATCCGGGAGGCAGGGGGATGGGATCATCCCTGAGCTCCACTGGCTGAACGTTGTGCCCCTGGCAAGTATCAGGCCGTGGGGTTCAGGGCTGGTTTCTGTCTCCATTTAACAGCTCTGAGCTTTCCTCAGTCCTGCTTTCTGGGTGGGTTTTGCCCGTCAGGAGGCAGATGTTGGGGACATCTGGCTTTCACTGAAAACTTGCTTTCTGTGAAACAAAGAATGAGTTTCCACAGCTCAAGGAGTCTTCTCCTTCCTCTGCTGGATCTTCAGTCCCAGCTGGTGGGCGCTGCGGCAGCTGGACATGAGATCCCAAACGGCCACGCTTAAAACACTGGAGCAACCCTGGCGGCGCATCCAGGCGCACGAGAGACCCGTGCAGTGTAGAAAACAGCTCAACTTCAACATTTCACCTTATTTTTCAGTGCCTGAAGGCCCAGAAATGCCACGCTGTGGGCACCCCTTGTGCAGCCGCAGGCAGCGGAGGACGGTGCTTGGCTCCCTTTGTGCACACTGATGTTTTTAACTCGGTGGGTGAGAGCACGTCTTCTTGTTTCCCTGCAGCACTTCACTCCAGGCCGGTGCTGGTGTGGCACTGGGAGCTGGTTGCCGTATTTTCTTACAAAGCTTTAGATGTTCCGTGTGCTGTAGGGGCTCTGGAGATAACTAAATAATAACAACTACATAATAATGTGAATGTGCAGGATATTGCTCCAGGTAAAGCCAAGAAAGATGAACAGCAGGTTGAACTCGATGATCGTAAAAGGTCTTTTCCAACCTAAACGATTCTATGATTCTATAATCACAGCAGGCGGGAGAGGGAAGTCCATGTGCAAACGTGTGACGAGCCCCACCAGACCCTGGTGGGACACCCAGCTGGATGTGTTGTCCTCTGAAGTTGGGCAGAGAGTGCCAGGACACGGCACTGGCCTCATCATTGCTGTGCCCAGTGTGGGATGTGACTGGGAACCTGCCTGGGAGCCGAGATACAAACTCTCATTGAGCCGCAGCTCATTTGACCTCAGACAGAGGTCCCTGCTGCCCACTCAGTGGTCCTGGTGGGTTTTCCCTTGCAGTAAACACCTGCTGGGGACTTCTCCATGTTCCCTCGAAGGCTGTGAGGCTCCTCGTGCCCTCGCTCGGCTCTTGCTCAGCTCTTCACCCAGCACTGAATAAATCAAAGCAGCCCACAGGTGCCTGGGCTCCATCCCAAACCCACGTGCCCTGGGTGGGCGGGAGGGAGCAAGACGCGGGCGGGTTGTGCAGACATCCCTGGAGGGCACCTCTTTCCTGTACGTGCTGCAGGTGCAGAGCCCCGGGGCTGCGTTTCCCAGTTCCTCTTGTTTTATTTTGGTTTGGTTTGGTTTATTTTTTTTCAGGAAAGAAAACTGTTTGAGCACATGGAAGGATCTGTAAGGCCCTGGGGCAGCGGGGTCAGCGTCTGGTGGCCCCGGGTGTGCCACGGCACGGCCCAGCCCACGCTTCGTGGCTGACCGTCGGCTGTCTGGGCCGGGCTGTCTGGACTCGCTGCGGCTGCGACGGGGCGGGGACACGTCTCTTCTCTTGATCTTTTGAGATCAAAGCGATGGCCAGCTTTGCAGCGAGGCCGCTGGCGGCCAGGGCTGTCCCCAGCCACCGATGGAGCCAGGGCTGGCTGCTGGGGCAAGGAACGTGGCTGGGAGTGACTCCAGAGTCCTGGCTGGTTCTGCTTTGCTTATAGATGCAAACAAACGTACAGGTGCAAAACTGTCTTAGAGAGCTGGGGTTGTTCAGCCTGGAGAAGAGAAGGCTCCGGGGAGACCTTGTTGGGGCCTTTCAGGTCTTTAAAGGGATCTGGCAGAAAGACTTTTGAGCAGGGCCTGTTGCGAGAGGACAAGGGGTGATGGTTTTAAACGAAAAGAGGGAGATTTAGACTGGAGAGAAGAAAGACATTTTTGACACTGAGAGTAGTGAGACCCTGGCCCAGGTTGTCCCGAGAGGTGGTCGCTGCCCCATCCCTGGAACCGTTCCAGGGGAGGTTGGACGGGGCTCTGAGCAACCTGCTCTAGTTGCAGATGTCCCTGCTCTCTGCAGGGGGGTTGGATGAGATGATCTTGGAAGGTCCCTTCCCACCCAAACCGGTCTGTGATCCTATGGTTTTATATTTATTTATGTGTGTATGTGTGGGTGAGGGTGGATATATTCCTCCAGTGGTGCTTCCTCACCGCCAGGGCAGGGTGCTGTGGGGTGCTGAGCGTGCCCCAGCCATACCCTGTCCCAGCAGCATTCCCAGCCTCCTGGCACCACAGCCAGAGCACATCCAGCCCTCCCTGCTGTGCCCAAAGCCGTGGCTGCGGTGAAAAGACGCAGCATGAGCATCTTTCCTGCCCTGACTTCCCAGCTGCCCTGATGCTGCCCCATGGGATAAACCTGTGGGGTGTGTTGAGTTTGTCCATCCAGAGTCAGAGGGTGGGTGTCGCTGCTGTTGAGGGGCCCGGAGTCATGGGAGGTCCCAGCCAGAGCCACCAGCTGAGCCCTAGTGTGGTCGTTTCAAAGTGTGACAATAGGAAAGACTCTGGTTTAATGAGTTCTTTGGCTTTTGTGGAATGTAAAAGTCTTAAAAATAATTGAAACAAGCTGGAAATGCAGTTTTTCAGCCCGAATGGAGGAAGCTGGAGAAGAAAAAAGGCCTTTTGGCTTTTTCCTGCACTGTTCACTGTGCAGCTGAGTTGCTTCAGATCGGAACTGCGTCTGCCGGCCAAGGAGAAGCCCCGTCCCAGGTCCCTCAACTTTGCAACTTGCTTCCAAGATTAGAGGAGAGAGAAAAATACCTAAAGCTTGAAAACTGTGTGTAAAATCCCATTTTTTTTACTGCTGAGGTGCTTGGAAATGGCCTCGGTTTCTCTCGGGTGTTTCACAGCCACCCTCATTGCACGATGGAAACCCTTTCTGTGAACACTTATTTACATGAGAAAATGTCCAGATGATTTTCTCTGACAGCCCTTGTGAAATGAGTCGATATTTATGGCACTGAGGGGACACTCTGTAGGTGACTGTCCCACCCACTGCGGGATGAGCTCCAGCAGGCACTCGCCGCTCTTTGTCTTTTCCAAATCACCAACCAAATTTTCCTTCCACCCCCCAATTTTCCAGTGTAAAAAGCTGCGTGACCTCAAGGCCTCCTGGGCACAGCACCACGTGCCACTGGTCCCTGCCCTCCCATCACCAGCCTCAGCACCCACGGTGGTGTTGAGCCCGGCCGGTACCTCTTGGCACATCCGTGACCTTCCCGGTGGCCCTGTGACTCTGCCGAGGCCAGCACGTGAGGGGGCAACACTGCCAAGCCGTTTGTCTTTTTTTTTCTTTTTCTTGTTAAAATTGTTGTAGTGAGGTGGGGATTTTGCGCAGCTGAAGGAGAAAGAAGCAGCAGGTTTCAATTGGGGTTTAGGAGGGGGTCAGCTGGCTCAGCGCTTCTTGAAATCAGATAAAAATCCTCATTTTCCTTCAAAAAGAGCAATTGCCCTCATTCACCTTGATCTATTTATAAACTGTTTAGAAGGGCCACGATAACCCAAGCAGGATGCGGCGTCCCTCCGGGGGACGTTCTCCGGCCCACGGATAAACTGTTTGGGTTACTTAGGACGTGTTAAAGCCGGGCCGCTTGCAAAGGCTGGAAATTTTTGCTAAGAGTGAGATTGGGAAGAGTCATCCCGCCCGGGGAGTCGCTGCTGGTTTTACACCCAGCTTGCTGCGGTTCGTGCTGATGCTCTGAGTTTAGGATGCAGGAGAGCTGACAGAGTGGAAGGACCCTGCGGAAGCGAGGGGCTGGAGCAACAGCAGAAATTCAGAGGAAACCAACACAAGGTGGGTGACATAAAAGGGGGAAAAAACCCACCCAACAGCCCAAGCTGTCTGTAACGTGGCCGTGGAGCCGGGGGTAGTCGGTCGCGCTGCAAAAAGGGCAGTTTGATGCTTGGAAAAAGGACCTTTGGGTCTGGAAATGACCCCGTGGGGCCAGATCCTGTGCACAATGCCGGCCGGAGTTTGCTGCCCCTCAACACCTCAGGCAGCCCCACACCAGGGAAGCTGCTGCACACCATGAATTGGATTATTTTATTATATACTTTTATCCTTCCCTTTTTGGGGCTGCAGGAGGAGCTGGCTCTGAGGTCAGGGTGATGGGGCTGCTCGGGGGTTTCTCTGTCCCCCACCCCGGTGCCATTTCCCCTTCTCCATTTGCAGGCTCTCACTTTCTGCTTCAGAGTGCTTCCCTGGGCCTTTGTGTCTGTTGGGTGTATTTCTGATCTCTATAGACATTTTCCTGGCAGCTCCTGTGGCCTTTCCAGCTTTCTTTAGGTTCTTTTTTGACAGATTTCCTCCGTTTTAGCAGGTTTTTTTCCAAGCAAGGCTGATGCTGCAGATCTGGGGTAGGACAAGATAGGAAATGGCCTCAAGCTGCACCAGGGGAGGTTTAGGTTGGGCACTAGCAAAATTTTTTTCCCCGAAAGGGTTGTCCAGGCCTGGCCNCGCAGCCCCCCATTGCACTGTCCCCCAACACAGAGACCCTCCACCAGCTGCGTTGCCCCAGTGCTTGCAGGTGTCCCCCCACCCCTGGGATGTCCCCTCCCCGTGGCATCCAGCAGGTCTGCGGCTTGATCCCTCCACATTGGGGTGACGGAGGTTCCCAAAGGCCTGGGGGGGATGAAATCTCTCCCTAGGGCAGTGGCAGGGGCAGCAGAAGTACCAGAAGCTATTTGAGAATGTGAGCAGGGACTATTTTCCACAGACCTGTCCCCCTTGTACCCCCCTGCCCATGGGGCAATGCTGGAGGGACATCCCTGTGTGAGACACCTCTTGGTGCC
>VWZK01010809.1:314062-341113 GCA_013396935.1 Baryphthengus martii | reverse complement strand
GTTGGACTCGGTGATCTTAAAGGTCTCTTCCTGGTGGGCACCGAAACTGAGGGGTGCCCATCGAGCGACTGGTACCAACACCTCCTCTCGGAGGTGGCCGTCTCCCCGTTCCTGGGGCTTTCTTGCCTCTTCCCCCCGGAGTGCCCCACGCTGGGGCAGAGCTGCGGGACAGGCCGTGTTTGCGCAGGATTTGCATCCGTGGCTCCGCAGGAAGGGCCGTGGCACCCGCGGCCGCTCCTCACCCATCCCGGCCCAGCCGCCATTTCCTGCGCGCGAGGGGCCNGATCCCTCCACATTGGGGTGACGGAGGTTCCCAAAGGCCTGGGGGGGATGAAATCTCTCCCTAGGGCAGTGGCAGGGGCAGCAGAAGTACCAGAAGCTATTTGAGAATGTGAGCAGGGACTATTTTCCACAGACCTGTCCCCCTTGTACCCCCCTGCCCATGGGGCAATGCTGGAGGGACATCCCTGTGTGAGACACCTCTTGGTGCCAGGGACATCCCCAGGTAGGACACCTCTTGGTGCCAGCAATGCCCCTGCCCCGTCCTGCTTCCCTGGCTTTTTCGGCAACTACCCCAACCTGAGCTGATGGTTTGGAAGGCTGGCCAGTGTTGACACCTGGACAGTGTCCCCAGCTGTAAGTGCCAGCCCTGTACCACCTTGTCACCAGCATGGCCACCTCACAGCCATGTTTGGCCCTGGGCTGGCAGTGGCCGCGCTGCCCTGCTTGGGCCCCCGACCCACCGAGCTCTCCCAGCACCGTGGGGGTCCCACGTAGGTTGGTCCCACGGCCCCATTGTAACCGGGAGCTCGTCACCCTTTGCTCCAGCCGTGGCCCCCGGCACCTCCCTCTGTCCCAGCAGCTTGGCGGGGGTTCACAAACCCCGTTTCCTGGCAGAGTGAGCAGCCCTTGCGGGGACACTTTTGATTTCCTGCTGCATTTCAGAGGCTTCGTGCCCCATGGGGCTCCTTCCCAGTTACAGCAATACATTTTTTTGTTGGCTGTTGAGGTTTGCTAACAGCCCTCAGGTGGTGGCTGGGAGCATCCCTCTCCTCTCCTTATTTCTTTTAGGGTCTCTTTGGGGGGAGGATAGTGCTTTGTTTTTTTAAAATGTTTTTTGACTGTGCTGCTTGGGGAAGTTCTTCCTTTGCAAGAACTTGAATGAGCCAGGAAAACATTTCTTTCCATGGCTGCATCCAAACCGTCTGCCTGAGCTCCTCCAGAGGGGACTTTCTGACCCTGAGAGCAGCTCCCAGCCGCTCTGTGCTGGTGGCTGTCCTCCAACTGAGCTCCTGCACCTTCGTGACGCAGGAATCCTCACATTTGCAAGGATTTGTTAGGCAAATCTCCTCCAGTGGCAGCGGAGGCACATCCGGCCACCCGGCACGGGATCAGGGAGACTTTGCAGGTCTGGGCTGGAGAAATCTGCCTGGAGCATCCCCTCCCCATGGAGACGTGAGGACCTTTGTGTCCTGGCACAGCCAGGGTGGGATCTTTGTTTTCATGCTCCAAAACACCCCAAATTGATCTTTTTTTTCTCCTTAGTTTTGGTCCTAGGCAGTCATTCTTGCAGGGAGTGTGTTCCAGCTGGGGCTTTATTTAAAAATAGGAGCTTGAAATGCCATCCAGAGGTCACTTTGGGGCTGCTCTGGCTTTGTCAAATGGACTTGTTTTTTGGGGAAAGGCCTTGGCCTGGTTGTGTGAGCGCAGGTGAGAGGTCAGGGGTCTTGGGGTGGGTTCCTTAGAGCTGAAGGAAAATTAAGCTGCAGGTGGAGGTGAGGAGGAGCCGCCGTGATGAGCCATTGCTGGGTACGGAAAAACCCTGCTGCTTCCTCCTTCCCACTCCTACGGCAGCTGAGGAGAGAAGCGGTTTTTCCCTGGGGAGTTTTTGTGCTGCGAGTCCTCGGGGAGCCCACACCGACTCTTCCTGAGGTCAGTCCCACAGCAGCCATGCAGCCTGTGCCTGGACATCCCCGTGTCCCAACGTCCCTCAGCCGGAAGCTGTGAAGGGGCCAAAAGCCTCTGGGGGGCCAGGCCAGCAGAGCAGGAGCTGCTGTGGTGCAGGAGTCTGCCCGGGGACAGACAAATAAACGTCTCTGGACTTGCTATTTTTTTCCAGATTCGCGATTTTTTTATGGACTCGCTATTTTTTCCCAGATTCGCTCTATTTTCTGCTCTCCCTGTTTTCCCTGCTGGCAAGGAACCCCGTCCCGGAGCGGCACCGGCGCCGTGTGAACCCCGATAACCTCTCTTGGTAGCATCGCCGCTTGGACCTTTACCGGCGACAGGCTCTGGGCTAATTGCACCCTCCAGGGTGGGGATGTTTTGCCTGGACTCGGGGCTTTCGAGGCTGCGTGGGTGATGAGCTCATCCCACTGCCCCGTCCCTCAGCAGCTGCCCCGCGTTTGTGGCTCTTCGCACGATGCCGCCGTGACAGCAGCCGCCTGGGAGGCCTTTGGCCAAGACGGGGGAGAGAAAACCGGCTGGCGGTGGCCGTCCCATAGCACCGGGAGAAGGAAGTGCCGCCACGGGCCACTCCTCCTCGGCATTTCCTCCCCGCGGTCGTATTTTTATACAGATGAGAGAAGGGGAGGGCAGAGGAGTAGCCGAAGCGTTGGAGGCCGGAGGCTGAGCTCGCTGGCTGAAGGGGAGCGACGGCGGCTGGCCCCGAGGGAGACGCTGCGGGTAACTGCACTGCGTTCGGCTTCCCCGTCCCGCTCCCCACCCCACAGGGCGTCACCGAGGCGCCCCTTGGCCTCGGCCACTTTGAGCTCCATCCCCACCATCAACTCCTGCTGGTCCCTGCTGGCCCCTTTCCCACCAAAAACCACCTCGGTTTTGTGGGGACTCTCCTATTCCCTCTGTTTTTGGGTGTCGTGGGCTCTTCCCCTCCACTTGCAGCCTTTCCTGTCGGTCTTAGTCTTTGGGACTTGGCAAAATATTCAGGGTGGGAGTGGGGGCCAGTGGGGCTTGATGGCAGTCGGGCTTTTGGGGTGATGTGGGTGTGTGTTGCCTGGTCCTGGCTGTCACCCTTGCGCTGTGTTTTTGAGGAGAGTAACCACCTGCTCGCCCCGAGCCGGAGCTGTGAACCAAACCTTGTTTCTCTGCTCGTTTCCAAGTGGTGCTGCTGGGGAGCGGCAACTCGGGGTGCCGGGGCCGTGCCCTGTGCCGGGCCATTCTGGCCTCTGCCGGTATCCGGCATTTCTGCTCCTGGCCACTGACACCCTTCGATCTGCGACCCCGACTGCAAGGGGCTGGTTTGCTCCATTTCCCCCCTGGAAACACTCTGTTTTGGATGGAGGGAGTTGGCTTCCAGCGGGGGGAGGGATCAGCCTTTGGGATTTTCCAGCTGTTCCTTTCTCCCAGCAGCTTTTCTAACCCAAAGAACCCAAGTTGAGGGTGCAGCTCCCTCCTCTCCAATGCTGCCCTCAGGATTCAGCAGCTGGCACTTTAACCAGAGACACACTTCTCCAGCTGGTGTCAGGCCGATGCCTCCCGCAAACTCGTGCTCTCTGCCCTTGAACCCCGGCTGCCTGGGGGCTGCCTCATCCTGCTCCCCTCCCAGCTCGATGCCCCTGGCTGCCCACACAGGCTCTGGTCTGTTGTGGAAACCTTGTGTTGGCATGAGCAGGGTGACAGGTGAGTGCAAATGTTCAGGGAAGAGCTAAAGGAAGAAAGCTGGAGGTTTCTCAGAAGCATTTCCAGGAGCTAAGTACAACTTGTCCCGTGGGGTGGCCGGACTCGGTGTGTACATGAGCACTTGTGATGCTCTGGACCTAATTGCTGAGGGTTTTTTTCCTATCATTTTCACCGAATTCAATTTCCAATTAAGCTGCAGAAAGCCCAGCTCTGCAGGCTGGCAGCTCTGGCAGGCTGGCACAGCCACCTGCCCTGGCCCTGTCCGCCGCTGAGCAAGTTGGGGCTGCTTTTGTGAAAATTGAGTCCTGTGTGAATACCAGCAGGTATTAGGAACTGAGCCACGCTATTGACAGCATTATTATGTGCATGACTGGACAGACACTGTTCCTGAGGATGGGATCTGGTTCCTTCGCTCTGCCTGACTCGGCTTGTCCGGACGGTTGCGCATCCATGCTGAAAGGATGGACGTGCTGGTTTAGGTCTTGGTTTTTGGGAAAGAGGGCGGCTGAGTATCTCCCAGCTAAGGAGTGCTCTATGATTGCTGTTCTCCATCGGCTTTACAGGGGCCTTGGGCTCCCCACACGGACGCAGTGTTCGTAGCAGGGTCGGCTCCAGCCTGTGAGGAGCTGAAGTGCTCCATGCTGCAGCGAGGGCTGTGGGTATGGGCAGGCTGGGCCAGCACCCTGCTGTGTGCTGGCTGGTTCCGCCAGGGAGTGTTTGGGATATCTGATGTTCCCCTGACAGTATCTTTCTGCTCCCTAAACCTCTTGCCATGAACTCCCACAGCTCCCGTTTGGGAGTTCATATCACCCCCCTCTACACTTGCGTGGGGCTGGGGCTGAGAAAACTCCACCCATGTTTGTGTTGATGTGTGTTAGGGCTCGGAGGGTTGTCCTGGCCCCAGGCTGAGCTCTGCGGCATCCCAGCTCTCTGAGGAGCATGGCCCGTGCTGGTCTGTGCCGCAGGGGCTGCTCCCCAGTAGCTTTGGGGCCCATCCCTCTTGGGACCTGCAGACGCTGTGTGAGGCAGGCAGAGTACAAAAGACGGGGAGAAGCAAGGCTGGGACCCCAGGGTGGCGTGGGGACAGCCTGGGGTTTCCAGTGGCGTCCCAGGTGGCAGTGGCTCCCGGCCCTCCTGCCCAGTGCCGCCTCCACGCCGGCTTGCAGGAATCTCATCGGGCTGGTTTTGCTCTGGGCGCAGTCCCATCCTGCTGGGTCAGCAATGAGCACTTGCGGCAAAATCCTGCACGGCGAGAGCTCCTCCAGCCACTAGTGATGCGGGAGACTCTCGGCCCGCACCAGCTGCTGGCACGTGGTCCTGAAATCGACTTGTCCCCAGGGTGGAGGGTAAAGGCTTCGCTTGGTGTTCCCTGATCTTTCAGAGGAGTCAGGAGAGGAGTGGGGTGAAGCAAGGAGGGAGCTTCCCCAGCTGCCCTTTTGCTTGCCGTGTGCCAGCGGGCACCCGCCTGCGTCAGCCTCGCGGTGGGGGAAGTAAAACCTTTGCCGGACCGTGACATTTTGCACGTTGGTAACTTCCTGCTGAGCTGAAGCAAGTTAATAACAAACCCCTCAGGGAACTCCTCCTCCTCCTCAGAGACAAGGTGCTTTTGACAAGACCTAGGGTTGAGTTTTCTGGGTGGGCAATGAAAGCGACTTTCCTTGCCCTGCCCATGCTGGCTTCCTGCTCTCAGGGTTGGCAGTGTCACAGCGGCAAACTGGCCCTTGCGTCAGCGCCGCTGTGGGTTGGGAGGTGGCAGGGAACTGCCCTCTCAGTGTGACACAGCTCCTGCCACCGCCGTCTTCGGGCCGGGCAGGTACGGAGCCGTCCCTGGCGCTGCAGCATATAGAGGTGGTCGTGCAGGGGGTCCTGCTCTGCGTGGTGTCCAGGCCTGGAGAGCTGTTTTCTACCAGGGGCTTCCCCACCAGGTCCGTGCCTCTTGTCATCACGTCCCGCTGCCGGTACATGCCCTCTTCTCTTCCTCCTTGTTCACCGACCAAGGTTTGTGCGTGCGGTCTCCACGCAGATGGTTATTCCCAGGAACTCTCACGTCCCTGCGCTCTCCTGCGTGGCTCCGGGTTCTTGTGTGGGAAGGACACGGCGGCCGCTGCGTGTCCAGGGGTGTGAGTGTGTGGGCACACAGGGCAGGAAGGACGGTGGGGGTAGGAGGATTGGGGCGCTGTGGGGCAGCCTCACTCTTCTTCCCACAGCCGTGTGCTGCTGGAAGGCTTAGTCATAACTACGTCAGTTCTCTGCAACCCATCTGAGCCCTCCCTGTCTGGAAGCAGCCTGGGGAACTGTGGGCTGAGAGCTGAACATTGGTCGGACGCTGCTCTCCCCTCCTCTCCCCGCCAGCGGAGCCCGGTGCTGCCTGGCGCAGCCATCGGCACAGCCCAGAAAATCCCCGCCCAGGGAGATGTCACCACAACCTGTGTGACCAGAGTGTTTCCACGGCGGGTTTACTCCTGTGCGCGCTCCCATGCCCTGAATGGTCTCTGTGGGTGTGTGAGCAACTGCTTCCTACAGGGGTGTGTACGTGCGTGTGTGCAGAGGTGTGGGCTTGTGTCCTGCTTAAATTTAATAGATGGAAGGAAATAGGACTGGACAGCTCTGGTTCAGAGCATGGGTCTGTCTGCCCCATGTCCTGCCTCCTGCTCACGGCAGCACGTCGCAGAGCCCCCGGTCAGTTCCCAGCTTTCCTTCGGTGTGGAGGGAGGGCTGGGTTTGAGACAGGCATCGATCTGCCCTTATTCACACTGAATTTCATCTGTAGTCTGCATGTCTAAAACATCTTCCAGAAAGCTAGCTCAGGTCTGAAAGCCTCTGTCTGCCACCCTGCCGTTGCTGATGGCTGCAGGTAATTGTTCTGCCCCTTAGAAGGGGGGACATCTGTCTGGTTTGACTGTTACCAATCATACAAAGATTGATTGACATTGTTCTTTTTCCCTTTAGAAAGAAGATGATGTGAATGGGCTGTAAGAACCAGACGAGATGGATGGAGAGCTGCCCTGCGCTGAGGTGGATGGAGAAGCGTCCTCTGCCACAGAGGATCTGGGAGGAGAGAGGCCCCACTCGGAGAGCGATGCAGAAGGAGACGCGTCCTGTCCCGCTGCAGAAGCAGATGCATCCTGTGCGGAGAGTGATGCAGAAGGAGAGATGTCCTCTGCTGAGACCGACACAAAAGAAGAGGCGCCTTGTACTGAGAGCAGCATGGAAGGAGAGGTGCCCGGCACTGACAGCGATGGGGAAGCAGAAATGCCCTGTGCTGAGAGCTCTGCAAAAGGAGACGACGCATCTTGCTATGAGAGCGATGGGGAAGAAGTACCAGATACCGAAACCCCTGCTACTTCAAAGAAGATATCTTTGATTTCTTCTCCCTTGCGGGCGATCATCCGCCTGCGGCGGCGATACCGGGTGCAGAAGAAAAGCCGTCTGCATTTAGAGCTCCCTCGAGAAAAGTCGTCAGAGCTGGTGCACACGAGGCTGCTGCAAAGGCAGCTGTCCCTAAACCGAACTGGCCTGTATGGCTCTTCCATGTCCTTCTTTAACCAGACCAGCTTCGAAACATCTCGGTACTTCACCTTTGACACATCCGTGGAGCAGTACGCTATGAAAAAATGCAGGCGGAAAAAGAATCGAAGGAAATCCAGGATGGTCCTGTATCCAGATAAAACAAGAAGGTACCTTCCAGCAGAGGAGAAGAGCAAGGCAAAACGCTGCCTCCTCTTGCTCATCGTTATCATCTTCTTCCAGATTCTCAATGCAATAGAGAACCTGGACGATAACCTCCAGAAATACGACCTAGATGGTTTGGAGAAAACAATGCACCGGGAAGTATTTGGGCAGAAGGTCGCTGTGGAAAGTATTATGGAATTACTGAAAGACTATCTGGCTACCCACATACACAACAAACCTCTGGTCATCTCTTTAAATGGCCCGACAGGAGTTGGGAAGAGTCACGTTGGCTGGCTGCTGGCCAAACATTTTCGTTCCGTCATGGACAACGACTTTGTGCTTCAGTACTTTGTGATGCATCACTGCCCCAGCGGGGTGCCTCCTCTCACTTGTGAACTAGATTTATCTAAGAAGATTTCTGACATGGTGACAAGAGCCGAAATAGAAGAGAAGATACCATTGTTTATTCTGGATGAGGTCGAACTCATGTCTCCAGTCCTGCTGGATACTCTCAGCCGATTCTTTGAACCCAATCAAACCAACGAGTTCCTCAATGCCATCTACATTTTAATTAGCAACATAGGAGGTGGTGAAATAACAAAGTTTGTTATCCAGAACGCATCTGCTGAGCTTCTGCATCAGCAAAGGGGAGTTGAAGAACTGCTGAGCATCGTCCAGCCTGTACTGATCGATGTTCACCCTCTCTGGAAAGCTGCAGACATCATCCCATTCGTTCTTCTGGAGAAGAGTCACATTATAAACTGCTTCCTAGAGGAGATGAGGAGGGAAGGGCTGTATCCTGACCAGAAGCACATTGAAAATCTAGCGAGTCAGCTCAGCTACTACACTACAGGGGACAAGCAGTACTCCAGGATGGGCTGCAAGCAGGTTGTGGCCAAAGTCAACCTGCTGTAGTGATTTATTGCGGAGGCCAAGTCCTGCTCTCAGGATTTGCAAAATTCAGGGCTTATGGAGGCGCACGTTACGGCAGGCTGTGCTCAAGGGGTCCTGCCTCAGGACTCTGACTCTGCCCTGGCAGAGGGATGGCAACTCGGGCTCCTCTGCGACGCGGGCTCCTCTGCGACGTGGGCTCCTCTGCGATGCGGGCTCTGCTCTCCTCCAGATGCTGCCCTTGTTCCCCATGTTCTGTGAATGTGCCTGTGCCTTCATGGGCAGCCAAGCCCAAGCAACATCCCATTAATCGTGAGAAGCTTTGTTCCTCACGTGATCTTTTGGGAGACTTTGTCATTGAGGAGCCATGAGATGAGAACAGACATTGTGGGATATAAATAGAAGGAGGAAATAGTAACTGGGCTGCTGTCCCTGCATGTCATGTCTGGCTCCTTCTCCAGGCTCACGGTCTTCAGCTCTTTGCTTTTCTTGGTCCTGGCTGGTGACGTGAGCAGTCAGAACTCTGCCTTCTCCAGCTTCTACGTGACCACACGCTTGGGAGACTGTGTTTTGGACTCGTTCCTGAGTTCTTGTTCTTCTGAGCTCATACCTGAGCTCACCTTTGGCACCTCCAGCGAGATTTCTGCCCTGCAGTTCTGTTTGGGCTTGTCTTGAGGACTGCTTGGCTGCACCAGCCGCATTGTTTCAGGTCTGGTGGTGGCAACTCGTCCTGAGAGCTCTTCTGCTTTCTGCTTCTGGGTACACTTTACCGCCTTTGTTATCTAGAAAGCCTGAAATAGCAACTGACATATATTAAGCAACACACACTGGAAAAGAGTTTGGGCTGTCTGAGCTGAGAGCAGAATCCTGGGCTCGTTCCCAGTCCCGTGAGGCCAAGAAGAGGCTCGTTGTCATTGAGACCCCAGGGAGAGACGCTGCCTGGAAGCACCTCAGGAAAAGTACATGTCCTTGTTTTGAGCAGGCAAACTGAGCAAGTATTTATGACATCGCTTTTTCAGGTTTTGGTTCTGTGCCCAAATCCCCTTCTACAATTTGCTGTGAATTATCAGACACATAATCCTGTGGCTGTTTGCACTGGTCGTTCGATTTGCCTCTTTCTAGTTGTTGGTCTCCAAAGACTTCCATCACAAACTCCTGCTTCCAGAGCTATTGTCAGGAATAAAGCCAAACTATTCCAAATGAAATCTTTCGAAGTATATTTCCTTTATTTGACTGAAATGCGATTTTGTTCCCAAATTTCTCTTCTGGACTGATGCAGCTGCATTGCCATCCCTGGGCTTCCCAGTGACTCGGACTGGGAGCAAGGGCTACAGCTTTGCTGCGTGAGTTTTGCCGCCCACCTTGGTGCCAGGGGTGTGCAGCTTCTCGAGGCACACCCAGGCTACGCCAGCTCCAGACCCACGCGGTGCAGCACCGCCAAAAGCTGGGTGCTTCACGGCTGCTCCTTCCCCCTAGGCTGGAAACCAGGGAAGTGGGTCCTTGGCTGGGGTGATGTTAGGCTGGAAAGCTCATCCGTGGTTTCTCCTCTTGAAGTTATCCAGTGGAGAAGCCTTTTTCTCCTGCGGAATAGTCCACGAGAGCAGCTGGGCAGAGAGCAGGGAGAGCAGCTGGCATGGCTTGGGAGAAGGGCTCTGAAGAGAACTCAGCCACCTTCTAGATGCAAAAGTCCACAAAAAGCAACGTGGGTGAGTTGGTTTCCATAGCTTAGTGAGACTTTACTACCAGGACAGTTAATATATTTGTATCCTGAGTAAGAAAGAGAAACAACTCAGTGACCAGAAGTCCCCTCCTCGTCCAGCTGGGAGGGGGCAGGTGTTATTTCTGATTTCTTCTACCAAGGTCTCTTGTTTCTGGCAGAGAAGCTCTAAGACCAAGAGTGTGACAGGAGAGGTAAGTGTCACCCACCCTGCCTGGGCTTGGGACCTGAAAGGCCATCAGTGTCTGCAGCGCTGGGGCTGCACAGAGGACAAACATGCAGAACCTTATGAGGGGGAGGACAATGACAAAGAAGAGATGGAGGAAGATGACCACAGGTCCCTGGGGACCTCTGCACAAGCCATCACCTGGTGCAAGGGGGGATGGTGACTCTGAGTGGAGCTGAGCATCTGCAGAGCTTGTTTTCATCCCCTTAAGACTCACCTGCCCTAAAGCATGGTCCCAACCCTACCCCAGGTGAGCTGCCTGGGTTTTGCTGAGGCACCAGCCTGTGCCTTCATATCCTCCATGAGCTGCTGGGTGTCTCTGGGCTCACCAGGAGTGGCTCAGCACCTTTAGGCCCAGCAGCGTAGGGCCCGTCATGCCTCTGTTCAGGGAGACCGAGGATATATGGAGCGGTATTGCCTGCCCATCCATCTCACCCCACTTCTGCACGTCAGCTCCCTCCCAACACAAAGCTGTCCTGGCTGTTTCACAAAGGGCAGGTGGTGCAGCAGCACCTTGTGCACCTGGCAGACCTGCCAGGGCCTTTGCCTCCCACAAAGCTCCTCTCAGTGCCAAGAAGTGGGGCTCAGCTCTCTGCTGTGTGAAGACCACCTCATCCCTTGGGCAGTGCTGGAGAGGACAATCTGGCCAGTGCTGCTTGTGTGCCAGCCCTCCCCGTGCTCCCAGCCCCCATGGAAGCTCACATCTCTGGAGGCTTTCATCACAAAGCACAGTCTTCTCCAGGCCACGGACAGGACTCGCCCTGCCAGCGCTGAAGGATGTCTGGCCAGATTGTGGCCAGATTGTGCCCAGTCCCAACTTGCCCCAGGACATGGATCACAGTTCAAATGGCTCTTCAGGTTGTCCCCAAGCCCAGTATTCCCCAGGATCCCAGCTTAGACATCTGTCCATACTGTCCCTGGCCCCGGGCTGCCCTGAGATCCTCTGCAAATCCATCAGCCCTGCCAGGTGCTTTCAAGGCAGTGGAGGAGGCACATGGGTGACCCACAGTGCCGAGCACCAGGAGCCTGGTGGCTCCTTTCTCAGGGTTGTGTCCAAAGGAAGCTGGTCTAAGGGAAAGGAACAGCAACGGAGACTTAAACCTCATAGACTCTCTCATAGCAGCTGTGCCAGGACCACTGAGGTTCTTCCCTTTCGCTCAGCACAGGAGCACTCCCAGGCTGTCTCAGAGCCAGGAGAACCTCTCTGAAGAGTTGCTCATCACCGTAGCTACTCCCACACATACCTGGCCAAGCCCACATACTGCACACCCACTGAAGGGCTGGCATGATGGGCCTGGCTTGAGAAGCAGCACATCTGAGGCTGGAATTTGGGGACCAAAGCACAAAGAGCACAGCGGCTTTTCTTTTGTCCCACTCTCTCTCGGAGGCTTGGATGCTCCTGGCATGGGACCTAAAGCTCCCCTGGAGAGCTTTTACTCAATGAGTATGGCCGAGGTGTCAGGTGTGTGGTATTGTGCCTTCACCAGGGACTTTGTGCTCCTTAGCCTGCCGTGGATCTCTATCTAATTGCATTTTCCAGGGAAAATGCTGGTTGAGCTGGATGGATGAGTTTGCAGCTGAAGGATAGAGAGAACCCCCCTGGCTGGGGCAATTGAACTTCTGGTCCTGCTCTTCCCCTGCACACGGGGGCACGCCTGTCCCAGGGACACGGCTGCCTCTCCAAGTTGTCCAGGACCATGGGAGTATGAACGGGCTGTGCCCTGTGGTTCTCCAAGGGCTGTTGGGTTTGTGTGGCAGGGCTGTGGCAACAGGGGAGGGGCTACAGGGGCGGCTCCTGTGAGAAGCTGCTAGAACCTTCCCTGGCTCCCAGGTGGAGCCGCCTATGGCCAAAGCCAGACCAATCAACAACAGTGGAAGTGCCTCTGTGGTAACACATTTAAGAAGTGGAAACATCTAGAGCAGAGAGAGAAGTGAGATGTGAGAGAAATGCCCCTGAAGACACCAAGGTCAGTGAAGAAGGAGGGGCAGGAGGTCTCCAGGTGCTGGAGCAGAGATTCCCCTGCAGGCCATGGAGGTTAATGGTGGAGCAGATGCCCACTTGCAGGCTGTGGAGGTTAATGGTGGCACAGACGTCCACTTGCAGGCCATGGAGGACCCCACAGCGGGGCAGGTGGCTGCTCCCGAAGGCTGTGACTCTGAGAGAAGGCTGCGCTGGAGCAGCCTGTTCCTGAAGGATGGCAGCCCATGGAAGGGTCCTGGCTGGAGCAGTTCATGAAGAACTTCATCTTGTAGGAAGGATTCTTGTTGGAGAAGTTCTTGGAGGGCTGTCTCCCGTGGGAAGGAGCCCACACTGGAGCAGGATAAGAGTCCTCTTTCCCTGGAGAGCACGGAGAGGCAAACGCAGTGTGTGATGCACTGACAACCCCCATTCCCCATCCTCCTGTGCTGCTGGGGGCGAAGGTAAAGTCAGGAGCAAAGCTGAGCCAGGGAAGAAGGGTGGGAGTAGATGGGGAAGGTGTTTTTAAGATCTGGTTGTATTTCTCTTTACCTCACTCTGATTTGGTTGGTAACAAATTAAATTGATGGGTGTTTTCCCCCAAGTGGAGTCTTTTTTTTGGCCGTTATCATAATTGGTGAGTGATCCCTCCCTGTCCTTGCCTCGGCTCCGAAGCTTTACTTTTATTTTCTCCTTCCCATCCCACCGGGGTGGGAGGAGTGACCAAGAGGCCGCGTGTTTGGCTTGAATCACAATACCAGCCACGGCTGCAGACAGAGGGAGGCGGGTGCACGCAGGCGTTCTGTGCCAGCTCTGCCTCACTTCAGCTGCCTCCAGCAACAGAGGTTTGTGCTGAAATGTTCCTAAAAAGGAGCTAATCCCAGCTGCCTCCATTCATCAAAGCGAGCCCGTCCAAAGCCAGCTCCAGAGGGGGGTGCTGGCTGATGTGGCCGGCTCGGCCGCGAGGCCAAGTCCTCCCTGGGGTTCCTATCTACCATGAGAAGATGCTGCCCTGGTGGCACAGGACCGCACCAGAGCTGCTCCATCACCACCACAGCATCGTGCCAGCCTTGCTGGGCTTGCCTGGTCCCTGAGCTCCCTGAGTGCTGCTGGGGCTGCTCCTACTGCAGCGTGTCCACCCAGTATGACCTTGTCCTCACTGGCCAGTACCTCTGGCGGTGATGGCTCTACCAAGAACTGCAGAGCATGTGTGACACTGGCCTGGGGCACCTGGACAGTGTTGGCAACTGATGCAAACTGGGGTACCGCGTGCAGGGGTCACAGTCAGCCCAGCTCCACGCACCCTGATACACCTCTACACAAGGGCAAGAGAAAGCTAATGCTGATCCCTAGAAGGTTAAGTGCTTTGCTGTTTATTTTCTCAAGTCCTGTTGCTCTTCACTGAGCAGATGAGCTGCAACCAGGAAAACCAATTCCCACAGCAGTGATGGCAGGGGAAGGTCACGGGCTGCAGCAGGGGAGGAAAGAGCAAGGACAGCTCAGGTAAGTGAAAGATTTCCCAATAGCTGTGGATGACACAGTTCATGTGAGGGCAGAAAAGGAACTGTCTGCTATAGCTTTGGAGACCACATGGTGATGGGGTGAGTCTCTGAGAGGTGGAGGGAGGACAAGCAACCCCTCTCCTTGGGAAGGAGGAGGGAGACACGGGCAAATACCAGAGCAAATGCGTTACCCATTATAATGGGTGTGTAGAAGTGATGGGAGAAATAATATCTAACGTTTTCCAAGTGAAGTTGTGACCAGAGTCTAATTTGCTCCTCTGACAGGTTACTCTTAGAATAGCTGCTAGTAGTTACTGGGAACAATTAGGAAGCTGGGGAAATTCAGTATTCCCCAAATGATGGGTAGGACAGAGGAGTGAGCTGGTCTGCCTGTGGAACTTGGAGGGGATGGGGAGCTGGGAGGCACTGCAAGCGTTGCAGAAGACAGGCCTGGGATGAAAAGCAGAAACTGGAGGAAAGGTCTCCAAGAAGGTGCTGCAGAGGAGGGTGGGAATGAGCAAACCCACGTTCCAGGATGGGGAGGGAGGGGCAAAGGGCTAGAAGGAAAACAAGCCTAGAGGGGAATCGCAGCGCTCACACTCCACACAAAGAATAATACCACGGGGTTGTGAGAAAGGCAAACATCCCATAAAAATGTATAAATAGGTGTGTTGCATATACAAGGGATGAAGTCATGCGGGGCCATGCGCGGTGCCTCGCTGGAGCTCTGAGGCCATATTTGGGCACCCTCCTGGGGAGGGAGCCCTCAGAGCTGCACCGCATCAGCCATCTGCCTGTGCCGGGAGGGGAGCAAGAAAGGGGGGATTGTGCAGCCTGGGGAGAGTTTCAGGTGAAGCATGATGAGAGGTTTCAAATATGCAGAAGATTGGCAGAAAGGAGACAGCGGTGCCTGGTTCGCCCCGTCCTCCTTGAGCAGGGTGTGGAGTTGGCTCCAGAAAGTGAGATTTTGGTTAAACGTTGGGAATGTTGCTGCAGCTGCAGAAAAGAAGCATCAAAATGGATTGATTAGAGCTGTTGCAGAGGTTAAAGCCCAGAACCTGGGGAGAGAGGAGGATGGTTTAGGCAGAGCCACAGCGTTCTGCCTCAGTGGTCTCACAAGGCCCCACTTTGCTTCTCTTCTGTCACCCCTTGGTGCCTGTCAAGGGTTCAGTTGCACCTTTCTCCTGGCCAGCACACAGCTGCTCTTACTTGCAGTGCTCAGTCTGCACAGACATCACCCCAGGGTAACATCACTCCTCTGTAACGGATTCGTTTCAGTCACTAAAATACCCGGATTTAGCAGCACGTTTCAGGCACCTGTATCTGAGAACTGCCAGCGTGGGGAGGTGTGGTGAGGTCAGCAAGTAACTCCCCAGACGGATTGATCTGCTACGTGCGATGAGTTAGAAGGACAAGGGCATCAGTCAGCATTGAAAGTAGAGTGCGCAGAAGAGTTATTCGTATAACTAAATGAATTTAGAAGCCCGTTTACTTCCCCTTGACACTTTTCCCTTATCAATTCAATTTAATAGATATCAGACATGATTTTAGGCTTTACATCCAGAGCTACATCAAAGGACCTGCAGCCATCTCCAGGAAGGACCTGCAGAAGGGACAGGCCTCCTGAACGTGGTTCTATATTCTCAGGTTCCAGGTGTGGAGCTGGTCGGTGGCTCTTCGTGTCGCTGTGCAGGGGGAGCTCTGCAGCGTGGCACTTCACAGTCGCAGGAAGAGTAAGAGCTGATGCCGAGATCACTGCAAAGAGCCTCTCAAGGCTCCGTGCGGGATACACACAGTCCAGGAGCTTCTGCGGATGCTATTGGGAGTTTACTGACTCTGTGCTTCCTGTGCTGTTTTACCAACCGACCCCTCGGGCTGGGATTCAGCTGCCCTAATTTCAGCATCTTGAGGAAGTCTGAGTAAGTCTGCCTGGGAATTCCCCATCCCTGCCTGCTGGAAAGAGCCTACCCAGGAACCCCGGCCTCGGAAAAGGCCACCTGGAAAACCTACAGCTACATGCTGAGCTACAGCTCCTGCCCTGGGTGGTGCTCATGCAGCCCCCAGGTTATTCCAGCCCACTGAGGCTCTGTACTCCTCGATGCCACAGCCTGCTGCTGATGGCAGCGACCACCACTGCATCCCACCCCAGCTACCCTGCCACACTACCCAGCCATCCCCCCCCAAAATCTTCTGTCTAGGAGCGAGTGAGTTCCTGCAGGTCAAACTCGTGCTAAGCAGCAGCTGCGGAGCAGGCCCTGCTGTGTTTGCTGCTGCAGCCAGGGAAGCTGCCCTGAGCTACAAGACATTGCATCAGAAACACTGTGGCCATCAGGAACAGGGAGGTGATTGTCCCCCTGTACTGGGCACTGGTGAGGCCACACCTTGAATATTGCCTTCAGTTCTGGGCCCCTCGCTACAAGAAGGACACAGAAGTGCTGGAGCATGGCCAGAGAAGGGCAATGAGGCTCATGAAGGGTCTGGAGCACAAGTCCTACAAGGAGCAGCTGAGGGAGCTGGGGTTGTTCAGTCTGGAGAAGAGGCTGAGGGGAGACCTTATCGCTCTCTACAACTCCCTGACTGGAAATTGGAGTGAGGAGGGGGACAGCCTCTTCTCCCTGGTGACATGTGACAGGACCAGAAGGAATGGATGCAAGCTGCACCAGGGGAGGATTAGGCTGGACGTTAGGAAACATTTCTTCACTGAAAGGTTGAT
The DNA here is from genome assembly GCA_013396935.1 of Baryphthengus martii. NCBI lineage: Eukaryota > Metazoa > Chordata > Aves > Coraciiformes > Momotidae > Baryphthengus > Baryphthengus martii. The sequence goes on along the minus strand of VWZK01010809.1, from coordinate 324,796 downwards.
CAAACCTTGGAATAGTTTGTCCAGGGCAGTGGTGGAGTCACCATTCCAGGAGACATTTAAACGGAGTGTGAACCTGGTGCTGAGGGACATGATTTAGCGGTGAGATTGCAGTGCAGGGTTGAAGGTTGGACTTGATGATCTTGAAGGTCTCTTCCAACCAAAGACATTCTGGGATTCTGTGATCTTTGTGGGTACATCTTGCCCTGTGCTTGGCTTTTATTGCTAATAGTGCACCTCGCTGCTGGAGCTTTGCCCTGGGGATGTGCCTGGAGGGCATCATGTTCTCCCCATCACTGGTTCCCAGCCTTGTGGCTCCAGCCTGGGGCACCTCACCTCATGGCTTTTGGATTTGTTAACTTTCAGCTTCAGCTCCAGCTTCCTTAGAGGGGCTTAAGGGACCCAGGTCTAAGGTGCATGTCCCTCATCAAATCCTGACCCCCATGAGATGTATGTACATTTGGGGGCAACAAGCGATATGTGAAAGAAAAGGCTACATATGAACTGTAGCTGAAACTTCTGGTTTCACCTCTGCCTTTGCCCCTTTCCTGCTCCTGTACCGTGCTGCACTATCCAAACACTCTCACTCTAAGCAGATCCATGGGGTATCTTGCCTGTTCTTCCAAAAAAAATATAAAAAAATCTTAAAATTCTGGAGAAAGGTGTTCCCAGAACTTAAGGTTTCCTCTTAAACTCTCTGAGCCACCCACCACAAAACTCATGTGCAGGTACAACAGGAGCTGCTGGAGTCACTCTCCAAAATGGGGGAACTGGGAGCTGCATTCCCTCCCCAGCGCCCACATTTTCAGCCCATAGCTCTCAGTTTCCCAGTAGCTTTTCCAAGGTTACAACCAAGGAGGTATGTAAGATCATCAGACTTGATGATCTTAAAGGTTTTTTCCAACCCAAACAATTCCGTGACTCTTTGTACTCCCGTTAGCTGGCACAACTCGGCGTTACTATCGCACGCTTTCTGATATATCTCAGCAAACCGCCCAGTTCTTCCTGAGATGACTTCATATATTCCCCCTGTGGGATCAAGGTTTCTGAGTCACGGGCTTGATTTGCCTTCGACGAGGTCCTGCCATCTCTCTGGGTGCTGTGGGGGCCTTGGAAAGTCAGTTCTGAGTTTTTGCTTTGAGCATAAGCTGGTCCTTGGCTTCAAGGTTGTTGCTTCTCTCTCCAATGTGAAAAAGGGCTTGTGTGCCTTGGGTTTGCTCCAACTATTTCAGATGATGTAATGAGTGTTTCTGCCCCTCCCTGCAGACTTCTCTAGCACAAACTGCACTCTGATTCTTGGATGTCTCGAGGTCAGAGCATGGTACTGAATGTTGCAGAGCACCTCGGCCTGATGTGACCCGGTGTCCTCAGCTCCATAAGTGCTACAGCCTCTGTCTTCTTCAGCTGCAGAAGCCACCCCATGTGCGTTCTTCCATTCCCAGGACCCATGCTAAGGCCTTTCAGGTTATGTCTTTAATGCCAAAGATCTGGCACCTCCACCTCTGAATGCTGTTCCTGATGCATCCAAAGGTCAGTTTTTGCCTTTGGTGATCCACTGGTGAGAGTCACTGAAGTCGCTGGCTTACAGGGGGCTGATGAAATTCAACTCTTTGGATCCAGCTCAACAGAAATTGTTCTTCCTCCCCTTGCACCTGGTGGGCCGAAGATCTGCTTCTTGTAGTGCTGAGTCATCTTACTTCTTCTCACTTGAGGAGGATCCAGTGACCTGCTTGGACAAGCTCACCTGGGAGTTATAAACACATCCCAGTGTAATATTCACATGACAATAAGCTAATGGGTAATGATCATTGCCAATAAGAACAGGATCTGTCCCTACAGGTAGAGACCCCTCCTCATGAGGCTTGTTTCGAGCTTGGGTTATTACCTGCCTCCCTACAGCCACGTGCTGGTGATTAGGTGCCCGAGAGGTGCAAGATGTGGAATTTCACTGACTTCCACAAAATCTCTGTGCTGTTAACACAGGTGATACCATTGGTGCCAGAGGTGGAGAGACTTCTGCACAGGCTGCGTTCCTGTCCATCAGGAGCTGCCTGTTAACTGCACCGGGGTAAACATGGCTCATCTGATGGGACAGCTGGAAGAAACTAAACTGTTCTGTCTCTCTCTCCTTGGATATGATCCTGGTTGAAAGAAAGGGGATAGTTGAACGTAACCAACTCTTTGTTTGACTTTGACCTTTAACATCCACCATTCACTCAACATCCAGCTGTATTTGGTGTCCAGTTTGGGCAGCTGCCTGTGGCCCGTTCTCCTGTGACCTGAGCCCAGCCGATCCGAACCCACAGCCTGGGAGGGGGAGGACTCGTCACTAATCCCCAGCCTGACTCACTCGCGTGTCGGGGCCAGGGCGGCTCTGAGGGCTCAGACACCACAGCAATCCACAAGAATTATTTTCCTATCGCGTGCTTCTTCTAAACCACTTCTGTGATGTAGGTGTTGCCTGACAATATCGCAGCAGTCGTGGGAGGCGGATGCCCGTCAGAGAGCGCAGCCATCCTTGGAGTGAAGGGAAAAGCCATTTTACCCCTCTCTGACTGGCTTCCAGGAGAGATGGTGACTCAAGAGGCTGCTTGAGCCAGTTCCTTACATCTCAGGAGTTGCCTCACCACAAGCTGCCAATGAGTAGGTGATTTTGGAAGCAGCAGTTTGTCTCCCAGCCCTCTGGACTTTGCCATGTAGGGGGGAAAAAATGACTGAAGACCACTAAAATTCTGTCTTTAAGCCCTGGCTGTGGCTCAGGTTTAAGCGCTCATCTGGGCAGAGTAAGAAGCTGCCCTGAGGAAGGTGCTTTCCAGAGGAAAGTGTCTTGAGGTGAGCCACTGGCTCCAGCACTTGCTTTAAGTGGGGATTAAGGATGACTGCAAAAGCCACACACAGTGTTGCTACGTGGAATTAATGACCTTGGAGGTGCTGGGTGGTACATACCTAGAAATGGAATTGTAGTCACTGTGCTAGTAGTTGCATTTGGGTTTGGCCCAAGACTTAGTTTCTAGAGGAATAAGCCTGATGACTGAGAGTTTTCACATTGCGACAGCAGGTGACACGGTGGTGATTTAGAAAGCTGAAAGCACAGAAGTTTGATGCCTTGTGACTTAAAGCCAACATCATTTTGTTCTTCCAAGAAGCAAAAGGCAAGAGGAGATATCAAAGAACAGTTTTAAAATCTGAATTTTTGCCCTTTGTTGCTTTGTGGTGGCTAAAGGCTGCCTGAGAAGACTTGGGAGAGATCAAGTTGTATTTGATTTTACATTAGCCATCCAGAGCTGGTTGCCCAAGGCCTTTTTACTGAAGTCCATCTTTTGTTCCGACCTGCTCGGTGCAGATGTGAGGTGCCCCACACCAACAAAGACACATGAAGTTTGCACCTAAGTCCATGACTTAGACCGCAGAGAGTTGGAGACCACTTCAGCAGGTTTGTGGGCACTCAGCCCTTCCAGGCTCTGTTTAGTCACCACAAGGCACAAAGAATTTGAACGTGAATGTTGTTTTTATCCTTTTCTGGGCATATCTGAGCTGGAGCTTGCCAGAGCAAGTGCTGAGGTTGCTCATTTTCTGGGCCATAGCGCTGAGATTGCAGAGTGTCCTAACAGACACTGGGGTATCCCACCTCCATCCCTCCAGCTCAAGGCCAGGGGTACTGGCAGATGGGATGGGAAGGCAGGGGAGGAAGGTGAGAGCACGCCTGTCCTGAGGCTGCATTTCTGTCCTCGAGAGGTGAATTTTAATGAAGGACGCACTCTCAGAAGCACTGAAATGTCTCCAGGCAAAGTCTCGTGATAGACAGCTGTAATAAGGAGGACAGGACTGGGGAGGAGAACACTGGGAGCATGCTCTCACACTCCTGTGAGCAGTGAGTGCCCGTGGGCAGATGCCTGATGCTGCGGATAGAGACATTCCAGAGGGGTTTGCGAGTCAGCCGAGCTCCTCCCATCTCAACTTCACTCATCAAAGCAAGTATTTATAGCTCAGGTAGGAGTAGGGGGAGAAATCAAAGAAGAGCTTCCCAGAAAGATGCATAAATCACTCCAAGAGTTCAGCTCTGGGGTTCTGCATTTTTTGCTTTAACGAGAGTGAATAAACCTGCTGTTGTTATTACTAATATTTCTTGATATTATTTCTTTGGTCTGCTTTTTGAATTAAGACCATCTTTGAGCAGAGAGATATTTCCATAGAGCTCTCCCAGCTTTCAGAGCTACCCCGGCAGGCTGCTAAGAACATGCTGTCTTACACCAGAGAAAATATTTTCTCCGGCACAGATCTGCTGAAAAGCAATCCAGAAAGTCTGTCCAGGCCGATGTTTGCTGTCCGAACTGTCGGGAGACCTCCAGGCCTTCCAGCAAAGCGAAGCAGGAAAGCCAGGAAGGTGCTGTACCCAGCCCAGGTGAGAAAATACTTGCCACGTCAGGAGAAAGACTTTGCCAAGCGGTGGCTGCTCGTCTTTGCTGGCATCATCCTCGTGCAGGTCTTAGCCGAGGATCCTGAGCAAGAGAGACTGGCTGGGGCAAAAAGTCTTAGAGAGCAGCCGCTCTGTGCTCCAGCAGCGCCGGCGGCTGCACAGCTCGGGGCTGCAGGGAACAGCTCCAGAGAAGACAGAGTTATATCCGAGGCCCCAGCAACTGTTTTCTCAGCAGCTTCTGGGCACCAGCCTCCCAGGCAAACCACAGCAGATGTGCCACAACAAGCAAGGAGCCAACGACACGCCTTCTGCAGGCAATGCTTGACCACTTTCTCTCGTGCAGAGCGCTAATCTGTGTGTGAGAAGCTGTCCTCCCACTCCTGCCCTTGGACATCAGCTGCTGGAGCACCATCGGCAGCAGAAGCGGCCCGTGAACTCCTGTACCCCTTTGAGGGGACACGAGGACTCTGGATGGTGATGTGAGGCCAGCGGTGGCCAGAAGAAGCATGGAAGAAAGCCCAGCGTGCAGCCAGAGCTGTGCTAATCCGTTTGTGGCCGTGATTAGAGACTGGGTTTCCAAGAGCTGTAACAAAAAGCTGCAGGCATTAGACTCACGCTCCCGGGTGGGGTTTGTACTGCGCTAACCTACCTGTTGTATAACTTTTTTCAGTGTCTCCATTTGCATGTTGTAATTTACTCTCAGTTCTCATGACTGAGAAGCAAGTAGCTCAGTTTTTGAACCGAAGAGAGTGCAAAGCCCCTGTGCCCTTTTCTCCCTCTGTAACGCTGTAAGAATAAAAGTGCTCAGATGGGACTTTCACAACGTGTTTCATCTGAGATTTTAAAATTAAGGTCTGTTGTTCTGCCATGTGCTGAGAAGTGCTGACCAGCCTGGGGAAATAAAACTGTCCAACCAGCAGAATAGCAGGGTCGGAGCCACGGCAAGACCCAGACATTCACACGCTGGTGCCCAGCATGGGGACAGGGTTCAGGGACCTGGGTGAGGTATGGGGCAGGACACAACATGAGCCACAGCACTGGGCTAAGGCATTTTCTTGGGAAGAAGCTGGGAAGCCTCTAAGGGAAACCATGGGACATGCTGGGAAAGAGGGTTGGTCAAGGGGGAGGCTGAACTAGAGATCATCAGTGGTCCCTTCTAACCAACACTTCTACCCTTCCTATGTTTATTAAGGGTTTTTTGGGAGTCCAGAAACGCTTTGCGGTTCTGTGCACAAAATATGGGCTTGGTCACTGGTCCAGGGCAGTAAGTTTGTAGGGTTTTTTGCACAGAGTGAATGCGATGGTATCTGGGGGCTACAGAGCAAGGTGTAGCTCAGAGCAGGGCTGCTGCCTGAGAACGCTGCCTGAGTTAGGAATAAAGAAATCTGGCTCAGGATCTGCTTTTGCTTTTGTCCAGACATGGGGCTTATTGCAAAGAGCCACTCAAGGCTCCTTCCTGGAAACGGAGAGTCCAGGATTTTCAGTGAATGATATTTTGAGCTTATTGAATTTCCTGGGCTGTTTTATTACCTACTTCCTGAGGCTGGGATTCAGCTGCCCTAATCTAGGCATCTTGAGGAAAGTCTGAGTAAGTCTGCTCGGGATTTCCCCAGCTCAGCACTCTGCGAAGAACGTGTCTGGGAAACCGGTCCTGGGGAAAGGCAACCTGAAAAACCTTCTCCAAGCCCTGGCCCATGCTCTGGCCTCAGGTATCAGGGCTCCCTGCCATGAGGGTCAGTCCCAAAAGGCCACGCTATGCCTTTGCAGTCCCCAGCTTTGCCCTTCAGGTCTCCAGTTCAACCTTCCATTCTGCAGAACAACTTCAAACTTTTTGTTGGGTTGCTCAGGGCTGTGTCCAGCCCAACTTTTAAAATCTCCAAGCACGGAGATTTCACCTCCTCCTTGGCCAATCTCTTACACTTGACCAGGACTTAATCCAGATCTTTTCCGTGCCACAGCGCGACAGTCAGCTGGGGTGCTGCTCACCGAGCAGCATGTCTCAGGACGCAGGTCTTTTCATGGGAACAGCAAGCGGTTCCTCAGGCCTTGACAAGAGCAGACCTCAGCTGTTTCACAATGACCCATCACAGCTGCACATGACCCAGGGATGGAAGGAAGCTGGATCGCCCGTGCAGCGATTGCAGAAGAGGTGTGGAAAAGCCAAGAGCAGCACTGCGGGCCTCGAGGGAGAAGAGCAGGGAGCTGCAGCCCACAGCAATTACAGAGACCTGCTCATCTTGACAAAAACACAGCTGAAAAAGCTGAATCACTACCAGAATGTAGCTATTTAATGTCTACTGAAGGAGGAAAAAAAAAAAAAGAGCAATCTCTGCGTAGCTGGAGAACTCTCTGGAGTCAGGAGCAGCTGGGCTCTGAGTTCTGTGTGTGGTGGTCCAGGATAAGCTCATCAGAGGAGCGCTCCGTCCCTTGTGCAGGTCGGGGAAGATGTGCAAACACAGGGAGTAACTGACTGTGGAATTGTGCAACATTCTGGAATTGCAAAGGTGCCTGAAAATGGTTAGCTCTTTCAACAATGGTGGTGGTGGTGGTGAAATCTTTCAGAGCTGATTGCAATCTTGGCGCCCAAGGACTTTCCCAGAGCCCAGCATATCCCAAAGGCAGCACGAGAGGGCAGCAGAGACAGGGGCTGAGCAGGACCCAGGCGGCAGCTCCTCTGACATCCAACTGTGACATCCCGCTGGCACCTACTCAAGACGTTGCTGAGGATGTTGCGAGTGCCTGGCAGAGAGCTGGTGTGGTGGGACAACAGAATCTATCCAAACAAGCTAGAGTGTTGGGGCACAACCCAGCAAAATGTGTACAGAGATGCCTTCAGTATGGAAAAAAACCCATCACTGAGTCTTGCAGGTGAGTTTTATAGTTCTGTATGGTGTGGGACAGGTGAGTTTTATAGTTCTGTATGGTGTGGGACAGCAAGCTGAGGTATATGGTAGTATGGATGTAAGAGAGGCCACCATCTGCCAACATCCAAGCCAGACACAGACATCCTAAACCAGTGCAGCCACTGAAAAGTCATAGAGTCAGAATGCCCCGGGTTGGAAAGGACCTCCAAAGATCATCTAGTCCAACCCTCCTGCAGTGAGCAGGGACATCCTCAACTAGATCAGGTTGCTCAGAGACTCATCAAGCCTGACCTCGAATGTCTCCAGAGATGGGTCTTCCACCACTTCCCTGGGCAGCCTGCTCCAATGTTCCACCACCAATTTCAGCCGTGGCCACTTGAATGAGCTAAGTACAAACGGGACCGTTAAAACCAGTGGTGTGAAGTTGAGTGTTTCACGTTGAGGTCGGCCCCTGCTCCTTTGCTGTGCTCCCATTTACTTCAACAGCAGCTTTTGGCAGGATGGAACATGGACAGGACCATCTCCAGCCCAGGGCAGGAGTAAAGGCCGCTGCCAGGAGCACGTCCCTGCTCCGCAGCGTGGTGCTGTGAGTGCTGTCACACAGCCAACCCTCGGCCAGCCCTGTTGTAGCTACTCCGAGGCCTGCGCATGGCCAGGGTGGTTTGGAGGTACGTGCACCAGCTCCAGCTGAGCTCACAAGGGATGAGGCAGCCCGGCAGGACAGCTTTGGGAATGCTGTGGTGCCCCCAGGGGATACGGCTGTGCCACACGGCAGTCAGCAGAGCAGCAGATCCAGACAGGCTCTGTAGCTGGGACGTGCCAGGACCCAGTCCTGCGCTTGCAGTTCCAGCCCCACACAGGGCTGGGGCTCCTGCCAGTAGCTGCCTTTTCTGCGGTGGGAGCCCCTCACACCCCAGGTCTATGGCCCCAGAGGTCCCCACCCTCATCTGAAGTCTCTGGGCCAGAGCCCATGTCTCACTCCTTCCTCTGCCAGATTTTCCAGTTCCCTGATCTGCCCACTCCAGAGCCTTCCCGATCCACGCTACAGCCCCAGCCCCTTTTCCTCATACTACCCCTTCCACCACCCTCTTTCCTTATCCGAGTCTCCTTAGGCCACCTCAATCCAGCCTTTCTGCTGCCCCAGACTCCCCCAGCCCTGCTGCTGGGCACAGAGTCCTGTGCTCCAGGAGCCATCCCTGCCGGTAACATTTCTTGGCAAACAGCATCCAGATGTGTACTGGGGGCAACCCCTGGGACGCTCCCACCGCATTGCCTTGCTGGGAATGGTCCCTGGGGAGCGCGATGGATGCACTACCTTGAATCTAGGCCAGCAGCTGTTCTGCTGGTTTGTTACACACGATCACATTCCCGGACCCAGCAGTGTCCCCAGGAGCTGCTTAGCTTAGTGCTGTAGATGTGCCCCATGGGACCAACACACCATCTCCAGAGATGCTCCTGAAGGGGAACTCCTTGCTATATTACCCCAATTCCACAACTTGAACACCCTTTTGACACCCCGCCCCATCCCCATGTTCATCCAGAGCAGACTCAGAGCTGCTCAGCACTTTGAGCGAGGCGGCCGAGAGAAGGCCATTCACACCCTCAGCAGCAGAGCTCCGCTCTCCCACAATGTACCAGCAAACTCTGCCGCAGCTTTGCACCTCCCCACCAAACACGGCAGCCAGCGCCGCTTCCCCTCCTGGCGACACACGGGGCACGGATGCTGCTCCCTGCGGAGGTGAGCCATGGGAACCGTAAACACAGCTGCTCTCCCGAGGCACGTTATTCACCCTCCAGCTCACTCCAAGTTGGTGTCTCAGGGTCATAACGGAGAGCACGTTACAATGGCTTTTCGTTGCGGCACCTCACCTAGATACAACGTGCTGCGCTACTCCATTGTGCAACTGGATGTCTGAAAAAGAGGAGCTGGAAAAGATTACTGTAAATAAGACTTAGAAAGAAGACAAAAATCAGGGGGAATGATAAGGAATCAATAAATCACTGAGCAATCTGTTGAAGACATAGCTGGGTCTGTACCTCTCCTTGACTCCCAGCATTAGAGAGCCACTCAACGGAGCTCAAAGACATGAAGTTGAAAACTGATTTGTGTTCACTCACACTCACACTCACATATGAGTGAAAATTCTGCACAGGAGAGAGAAAGTTTGGTTATAAGGACCATGAGATTACCCTAATATGCAGTGTTTTCTGCTTCCTGGAACAAGGCAATGTTCTTCACCATTACTTTTTTCTTAAACAATGCCCGATTTATTTTACACCCAGAGACTGTGTAGCTCTGTCCAGCTGGTTGCTAGTCTGATGTTTTGGCTGTTTTCACCTGGTGTATTGAAAATCGCCTCCGAGGACACCTTTCCCTGGGAACCAGTGTTTTTCCTCCTTTCTTTCATCCAGCTCAGAAGAGTTTTCTAACTTCCTTTCACTTTCTTCACCCTGTTTGTGGCTGTGCATCTGGACAGCCGCAGGGAAGGACCCATCTTTATTAATAGCACCCTAAAAAGTAGCTGAAATGATGTCAAGTTTGTTAAAAAGAGGCCCATGTGGGAGAGGCTGTTGCAATTGAGCCTGTGTATGTGTCCTCAGAGGCCACCATCAGCACATGCCAGCTGGTGACCCAACACCACCGAGTGCCTTCAGCATGGAGACTGGCTCTGGGATGGTGCTGGGGGATGGCAGGGAGGGACTCACTGTCACCACAGCAGTGATGGGACCCTAGCGGATGAGGTGGGAACCCAGGGTGAGTGGCAGTGAGTGGTGAGCTCCATGGTGGCCAAGGAGCGTGGTGGCAGCCTGAGGTGCATAGGGAAAAGGGGGACATGGCAGGGCCCTGAGGTACATGAGGTAATCTGAGAATGTGTCACGGCCATGATGTACACTGAGGGGACGTGGGGGCACAGTACGCCTCTGAAGCATGTGGGGTCACCTGGGAACATGGTAGGGCCCTGAGGCACATGGGGGGACGTGGCTCAGCCCTGAGGCACCAGTGGACGTGGCAGGGCGCTGAGGTACCTGTGGGCTACAGGAACGTGTTTCAGGCCTCAGGTGCACGGGGACATGGGGACACAGCCCAGACGCACACAGGGAACTTGAGGTTAGAGCAACACGCTGAGGCACATGGAGGACACGGGGACAGGGTGGGGCCCTGAGGCTCACAGAGGACACAGGGAATGGTGGGGTCCTGAGGGGCATGAAGTACAAGGGGATGTGGCAGGGCCCTGAGGCACGTGGAAGGGGACGTGGTGGGGCACTAAGGCATACAGAGGAGAAGAGGACATGCTAGGGCCCACGGAGCACAGGGTCACACGTTGAGGCCCGGAGGCACACAGAGGACACGGAGAGGCCCAGAGGCCGTCCCGCCCGCGCCGCCGCTCCCTCGGGCGGCCCCGTCCCAGCGCCCAGTCGCCATAGAGACGCCGCCCGTCGGGCCCCGCAGCGGCA
>VWZK01010809.1:232136-313898 GCA_013396935.1 Baryphthengus martii | reverse complement strand
CAGGCGCCGCTCGCCCCCGGGGCCGGGCCGTCTCCCGGCAGTGGGCAGGGGCCGCTCCACGGAGGTGGGACAGGGTGTCTGAGCCGCCCCCCATCCCCCAGACCGGGGCACCCTGTGCCGTCCTTGGCTGCCCTCACCGCCTGAGGGTTTATTGGTGTGTACGAGAGCCCGTGAGCTGGTGGAGATGCTGCCGCGGGCAGTTCGGTGTTTGACGGCAGGAACGGGCGGCCAGAGCCCCGTGTAACCAGCGCTGCCGGCGGTACCGGGCGGGGGGGTCGCTCCCTTTGTTCGGCTCCGGCTCCGGCCGGGGCTTTCCCCGCAGGTGGGAGGTGACGCCGGGTTGTCCCTGTCCGGGCAACGCGGTTCCCGCGGCCGCTGCGAGCTCACCGGGCCCGCTTCTTGGGCTTTTTCCCTCCTGCAGCAGGATCGGCTTTGGGGCCGGTCCTTTGTGGTCCTACCAGCAGCTGCTGGGGCTGTGCCAGGTGAGAGTGAGCGGGCAGGAGGGAGGAACCTGCGCTGCTACGGTGTGGAACTGGTTATGCTCTCACCTTGGGATCTGATTTTTAATTCTCGAACTGGAAAGTTAGACACGTGCTGGCTGAGGGCTTCGTTTGCTTGGAGTGTTCTTTCCCTGTATGAAGAACTTCCTTTTTTGTTTTTATTATTTTTTTCCTTAAGCGGACCTCTGTAGGAAAACTTTGCTTTTAAACTTTTATTTTGGCCTTTTCTCGTTGATGCTCAGTATTGCACTTTCTTTTTCCCGTTCTTCATTTCTGTGTCGGGTGTGCTGGCCTTCTGGTTCTTTGCCTGCTTTGGCTTCTAAATGTTCTTTAATTATGGAGGACGAATTGGGAAAAGATAAAATATGAGAGTCTGGGACTATTTTGTGTCAGCTTCACTAGTGGAATCTTGTAAGCCAAAGGGGAAGAGGAAAGAAAAGAAGTGATCAAGCAGTGCTCAGAGTGCTTTGCTTTGAAAGGGAAAAATGTTGTGAGGAAGTGACTGAGATTTTTTCACTTACATCTCTTCTCTTTTGAGGTTGAAAGGTAAAATAACCTTTTGAAATGTTTCAGTTTAAGATGCCAAGCTCTTCTTTTTCTCTTCAACTGACTGCATTGAAAATAAATAAATAAAATCTTAAAAAAACCCCAAACCTGTTGGAGCAGTTCTGCAGTTGTGGAGCCAGGAGGAGTGGCGTGTGTGGGCAGAGAGGCCTCGCTGCTCTTCCAGCAGCCGTTCCTGCCTTCTCTCTGCGGACCATAACATTGGAAAGGCTCCGATGTCCGTTGAGTCTGCTTGTCTGGGCACTGTGGGCTGTGGAAATCCAGAGAAGCTCCTTGTGGATTAGCCGCTGTACCGCTGGTGGCTTGCTCAGCCCACGGGTTCTGGCCTCTGGTGGGTAATTGAGGAAAGTAATTTGTGTTTCAAGAAGGTTTCAGTCTGTTACCCAGGTGTCAGCTTGTCCCCTGGGCAGGTGTCAGGGTGTGGGAGCTTTCTTTTGGCAAGTGAGCTGGGGCTTTCTCCTGGTTGTCGGATGCATTTGAAAACTGCAGCATCTTAACCTTTGTCCATCTGTGGAAGACCCTGAGGCTCTGTCCTTTTCTTCCACCGGGACTTGCCCGGGTGTCCTGCCTCCCGCCCCAGAGCTGGCTCCTTGTCTTTCTCTGGAGCTTTCATCGTTCTCATTCAGTTCACTGTCCAGAAAGACTTGTATTTGTTGCATCTTGCCTGAATTCAGTTTTTGTGCACAGTGACAAGCCTGGCCACGGAGAGCACAGGTCTGTGGTGTGGGCTGGAGAGCCAAGAACAACTAGAACTGGGTGTAATTGAAAACTGTCAACTCTGCAGCGTAAGAGGATGTCCCAAGCATGTGGGTGGTTATTGAGGCAGCTCCTTGGGTAGCATTGAGTGGAGATTTGGATCTTCCGGTTCTAAATAGTCATTGAGGAGAAAGTCTCCTGAGTGTCTCATTACTGGGGAGTTATCTTGGCTGCAGTCCAAGGTGAAATGGCAGCAGGACTCTGGGTGGCCTTTCTTCAGAGGTGCTACTTGCTGCTGCAGTTCTGCACCATCTGATGTGGTGGTTGTTCTGAAGATGTCCTATAGTGACTTCAAAACAGTGGAAATATTCAAGAACCAGTGTCTTGGAGTAGAATCATAGAATGGTTTGAATTAGGAAGGACCTTAAAGATCCTTTAGTTCCAACCCCCCCTGCCATGGTCAGGGACACCTCCCACTAGAGCAGGTTGCTCAAGGCCCCATCCAACCTGGTCTTGAACACTTTGAGGAATGGAGCGTCCACAGCTTCCCTGGGCAACCTGTGCCAGTGTCTCACCACCCTCAGAGTGAAGAACTTCTTCCTGATTTCTAATCTAGATCTCCCCTCATCCGGTTTAAAGCCATTGCTCTTCATACAGTCACTACAAGCCCTTATAAAAAGTCCCTCCCCAGCTTACTTGTAGGTCCCCTTCAGATACTGAAAAGCCACCGTAAGGTCTCCCTGAAGCCTTCTCTTCTCCAGGCTGAACAATCCAAACTCTTTCAGCCTGTCCTTGTAGAAGAGAGGTTCCAGCCTAGTTCAGCACTCTACTTCTTCCAGGTTTCCTGTCCTTCCATCCTTTTGAGGTGGTTGTTTCCTGGGAATTTTGGCTGCTAGAGGGGGAAGTCTGTGCCCTGGAGGGACCAGGAGTGTCCCATGAGAAGGCTTTTGGGCAGCAGAGTAACAACCTAGTCCCTCTGCCGAGGGGCACACCAGTGCAGTGCAGATAGCGGCATGCCCACCCAGGGGCTGTCCTTGGGGAACAAGTGGCAGGCCTGACACACCAGGGTGCTCTTGGCTGTGCTGAGACAGCATGGAGCAGTTTGGGACATGGGAGAGCCCTGGGCATCTGGAATGGGAGAGGAATCCAGGCGAGAGGCAGATCTAACGGGGTGAACAGCCAGAATAGCTGCTTCTGCCCAGCATGCCTTGGCTCGGTCACTTTTGGGCAGCTTCTCAATGAGCCTGTGGGTGAAATTCATTGTTTCATTCCCCAAATGTCCTGCCATCCCTCCCCTTAGCTGTTCCTCTCTGCTGGTGGTTGCCAGACGTTGCCTGAGCTGCTCTTAAACTGCAGCTTTTACAGGTTCCCAGTTACTGCACAGTTGTTCTTACTGTGTTTATTTTAGTGGTTATAAACTGATTTTTAAGAAGGAGTTGGAACTCGAGCTGGAAAGTCTCCTTTTTCTTCTTCCCCTTCATGATTTGGTTGAGAAGCTGCACCATAGGAGGTAGCAGCTGAGCCCTTCAATATTGTCGTGTCCCCCTCCTTTATGCTTTGGATTTTCTGAGATGTGGTTTCCCAGGGATTTTTGAGCAGTTGTCCCGTACCTTGATTTTAGTAGCGGGCATATGTCGGGGTGGGGGGTGGGCAGTGTCATCTGCTCTTAATCTAGTAAAATTAGGAACTTGGCTGAAGGAGATTTTTAATTTTTTCCCTCATAACATTTTGTTTAGCATGAATGTTTGCAGTCAATCGGAGCTATGCGTTTCCTTGTCTTAAAGATACAGAGAGCAAAAAGCTGCTTCAGGACAATATTTCAAATTGCTGGAAGATTTGGAGTGGCGTTTGGAGTTCGAAGGTGCCACTGTTGGCCCAAACAATTTCACTAGGACTCTCATCCTGCATTGTACGGGGTGAAGACCCTCAAGGTGATTCTCGTAGCAGGCTCAAGAAGTGTGAGTTGAAGTGTACGTCGGTTTTTTTTTTTTTTTTTAAAAGGTCCCTGAGTAGCTTGGTAAAGCAACATCCTGCTGTGGTTAATTTGATCCTCTGCTCTCATGGAAATTTTGTTGCCTTTCCACTCTGGTCTTTGCTTCCTCCTATTTGTTTCATAACAGTCACTTTTGCAAGTTCAACTGCAAGTAAGTGCTGGAGGTGGTGAATAATCGCTTCACTTGGAATAATCCGTGGCTGGGAAAAGCCAAGGGCTCAGGCTTCCCGATTGCTTTGGTTACAGACAGGCTGGCTATTCTTTCTCCCTCCTGTGTTCTGTGTTGAACCTTAAACAGTGATTTCTATGCAAGAATTTTAAGGAAAGCCTTTCAAAGCACTTGAATGAGCTGAGAAAGGGTTGCCTGGGAGATGCTTTTGAGAGCAGCTCATGCAGGGTGCCACGGCTTGCGTGGAAGAAAGCAAAGAAAGGCCGGATTGTGATCTGATCTTCCCTGCCTCCCATCTGGGGTGCGGGGTCCTCCTCCTGAAAGCTCCAAGGGTGCAGGTGGGACCGAGTTTGTGAGCCCAAGAGTCACGCTGCTTGTTCTCCTCCTCACAGTGCTCCGTCGAAAGGAAGAAGGCGCAGCTGGCCCCGTAAAGACAAACTGCCAGTGGGATCTGGGAATCAAACGCTGCAGTTCATTTCCTGCGCTCTGCAGTGCTTGTGCTTCCCTGGGGTTTCCACTGGGAAGGAAAAGATGTTGTTGTCTTGTGGGATGTAGCACGGGGAGGGCTTCTGGGTGCTCCTGCAGCATCTCCAGAAACTTAGGGGAATTCTGTTGCGTCACTTTAAGCAATCGGAGGGTAAATACTGGCATTCCCGGGAGCTGGTTTGTTCCCTTGCTCCTCCTCAGAGCTCCCGCTCTACTGGTTTTTCCTCTCTGGGTGCTTGGCTGGAGCCCAAGTGATAACTGAGGGGGGAATGCTGAAATACAGAATATCCAGAACTGAAGAAAATGCTCCGTTTTACACACTCGGGTCACCACCGTTGCGCGTTCAGTGGATTGCTTTTCTGGCTGCTGCTCAACTTGCAGCTCTGAGTTGGTTCTTGTGCTCTTCCAGCGCCTGTTTAAAATGAGTTGGTGTGAAAAGGTGAGTGCTCGCAGGCTGAGCGGGGTGGAAGCGTGATGCTCCGGTTAGGTGTTGGCAAACGGACCTGCCGTCTGGAGTTGTGTGGGAGGAGAAATGGTTTCTTGGTCGTGTGACCCCAATGGGGAGAAGAGCAGCTGGGGTTTAACAAACTGGTTAAAATTATATAGGCCCCCAAATTCTCCAGAGACATCTCTCCTTTCCTAGAAGCTTCCTTTAACAAGCTGATTTCTCAGGCTGATTGCTTGCAGATGAGATCATACAGTGTGTTTTGCAGGGAAAGAATCTGAACTTCGACTGGTGAGCCAGAAAGTTTTAACACACAAGTCACATGCCCAGTGTCCTCATGGCACATCCAAAACGCCAGAGACGGTGAAAGCATCCGTCTTGAGGGCGGCTCTGAGAGCCAACAAGAGCTGTCTGAGTATAAAGAATACCAAGGGATGCTCTCGAGTGCTGGGTCTTGTTGCTTGGACAGCAACAGGAGATAGCAAGGAAGTATTTCATCTCTCCTTAGCTCTGTTTCTCTCTTTAGTGTGTGTGGTGTTGGGACGATTCCAAGTAAGGGAAGGCTCTCATCTGCCTTAATTCCACAGACGTTTTTCTGCTGGCTCTAGCAAAGGAATTTATGTAGAATCGATGATATTTTTTTCTGTTAATGCATGAGAACATTCTGAGCAGGGAAGACTTGATGCTAATGTTCTGCTGCAGAGGATCTCACCGCTCTCCGGCCCCTCTCAAAAGGAACACTGGGTTAAGGTGTCCTTAATAGAAAGGCCTCCTCTTCCAACATAATCACAGGCCGTCATTTCAGAATGTCAAAAATTAAGCAAAACTGTTCTAAGGCGATGTTGGATGGTGTTCCCAGCACAGAGAACAAGCAAAAAACTTTTGTTGCCAGTAGCTTTAAAGTACAACCTGTTCCCACAGGCAAGGTGGAAAGGCTCCTTCCTGATGCCTAAAATTCCTTCTTCCAAATCAAGAAGGCATTAGTTATGCAAAAACCAGATTGGGGCGGGGGTACTAATATCAGTTATGGAAATAGGAGCCATAGAGCCAGTCGTTCCCAGGCTCTCTTTAAAAAAACTACAATCTGGAGTCAGACAGGGTGGGGAAAATTTCAAATCCCCAACTTGAAATCTACCAAGATTTTGTTTTATGCAATTTGGAGGAGAGGAATGTGTCAAGCAAGATGTGTGAAAGCCTCCTACTGCTCCACATCAATGTTCTTCTGCCTTTAGGGGAGTCTGGCTCTCTGGGTTGCTCCTGTGAGCTTGCTTTCTGAAACAAAGAGCTGAAGGTAGATCTTGGAGGTGAGCACAGGCTTGGTGGTATATGTGGTGGTGTTTTTTCCCGTCTCTTAAGCTTGTCTGCTCCATGGGAGTTTATCAGAAACTCTTTCCAATGCCTAACTTCACGCAGGTATTTTATAGAGGTGAAAGTCAAGCACGCGAAAGTGGAAACCACTTCTGTGCGGGCTCGTTAAACTTTATTTGGCGTCCTTGTGAGCGGGTAGTACAATGCAAGTTAAATATCTACTCTCTGTGTCATATTATTTTATTCCCTAGGTAAAACATAACTTGCTTTGGTTCCATGCCCTAACTCCCTGGCTAATAATCCCAGGATCCTCCTGCTAATGAAAAGAAGGGATAAAAAAACCCCCACTTGTTACTCTGAGGGGTTGCAGCGAGGTTGTGTATTTTTTGTAGCAGCTCAACCATTTCATTCTTCATGCTGTTCCCAGCAGGATCCCATCCTGCTGGCTCTGTCCACAGGCTGGCTGTCCACCTGGAGACTGGCTGCTGATTATCCTGGGGTCGCCGGCCGGGTCGAGCAGCGCGTGCGCACGGGAGGTGATGAGCTGTACCCTGGAGAGTGCTGCCTCAAACTTGTTTTGTCCATGAAGCTTCAAGCGTGGAGCTGTTAAAACACCAGCCCGCTCAGAACTAACGCTTGCAGAATGCATGAGCAAGGAATTAAACTGGGTGGAGTTGTTCCAAAATTTGGATTTGGGGCCTGTCCGCTCCTAATGCAGCAGCTCTCAGGGTGTTTGCTTGGAAGGGCTCCCGGCGCGGATGATGCTCTTCTGACCTGATTTGACTTTGCTTTCTTGATGCTTGGGTACTGTGCCCAAAGCCGTCTGCAGAGCTCTGCAGTGCGGAGCTCCGGTGCCTGATGAACCTGAAACAAGTCAACTCCTGTCAGGAGGTGGTAGGGAGAGGCTCAGCTCCTACGTGCCGTGGGGGATGGAGGAGAGGGCGAGAGGACGAGAGGAGGGACAGACAGACAAAGTAAACAGTTGTGTTTCTCTCCCAGGACTGTCCCGTGTCCTGAGTCTGCCAGCTGCAATTTGGAGGCCAGAAGACTTGGGTGGGGTATTTTCTTCCAACCAGCTGAATTTATGCAGTGAAAAGGAGAAGTTAGTTCAGTTTCTCTGGGAATAGCCTTTAAGGTGTAAAAACGTCCCGCCCATCAGTAAGGAAGAGCTGCTGAAGAATGAGCAAATGCAGAGCCAGAGCCTGCAGAGCGCACAGCAGAGCACACAGCCCTTCTTTCTCCTCGAGGGATCAGAATCTCGGCATGGTTTTGTTGTGCGCATCCTTTGGTAGAGGTATCGGGGATTTGTGTTGCGTTCTGGAGAGCTGACGTAGCCAAGTGCCAGGTTTGGTTGGCCATCTGTATCGCTGCCCTGTTATTTCACTTGTGCTCGTTTGTTGCTGCCTGTCAAAAAGTAATAAATAAATAAATAGAAAAGAGTGTAGCAGAAATAGCTGGAGTACCAGTATTGTCTAGTATGAAAATGTCAGCCTATCATGAGAGCTTTTCACTAAGCTCAGGCTGTTTGTGCTGTTCCTGACAAGCCATCGCATCTTCCTGCTGGATAACGTGATCTTCCAGGAATGTTTCTCTTTCATTTCTGCATTCGTAGTGGAGCTGAGCTGGGGGTGCTTGTGAGAACATGTGCTGTGAGCCTCCAGTGCCACGGTCTTGTTTGGGCTGAGGTGCTGGCCGGGAGTGCTCTGATTCGGCTGCTGACGAGAAGAAATCGGCAGAGCTGGCCGTGCAGTCAGCTCCCTCGTTGGGTCCCAACGTTGTAAATTCGTCTCGTGGCCTTTGTTTTTAAGTGCACGTGTTTCGGGTTTGTCTGGATGGCGATGGGTGTTATTCAAATAACCCAGCTTCTCAAAGTGTCCTTCCTCTTTCCATCCGTTTGACTCCATCCATCTAGATGCTTAGCAGCCGTCTGGTATTTTCTTTCATGTTTTGCGACAACCTGGATGGGGATTGACTTTGGGAAAATGAGCTTTGCTGGCCAGTGCCGTGTACAGATACCGGGGCTGAATCTTGGCAGCACCATGGGCAGGCAGCTGGGAGGGACAGCACTGACAGAATCATAGACTCGTTTAGGTTGGAAGAGACCTTTAAGATCCTTGAGTCCAACCATTGACCCAGCACTGCCAGGGCACCACTGACCCGTGGCCCTCAGCACCATGTCTATACATCTTTTAAATCCCTTCAGAGATGGGGACTCCACCACTTCCCTGGACAGCCTCTTTCAGGGCTTGACAACCCTTTTGGGGAAGAAATTTTTCCTGATGTCCAACCTGAACCTTCTCTAGTGCAACTTGAGGCTGTTTCCCCTTGTCCTGTTGACCTGGTGGCCAACAATTCTCTCAGCTCCTGCTGCTGCTTCCTCTTCATCCTCCAGACAGAGCACCCCATGTAGACCTCCTTCTTCCCAAGGACTGAACCCACCAGTGATTAGATGTGGTTTGGTCTCTACTACGGCATTTTTTGGCCTCCTCCCATCACTGGAAGGACACCAAATAACAGTAGTGCTTCAGAGACCTCCCTAGAGTAAACAGTTTCAGTGGGAAATGATTTTTCTAGTGGCTTCTAATGTCTTGAGAGCTGTTTGCTGTCTTGCTTTTAACCTGTATTCCTGGACTTACTGCAAGCTTTTGTATTTGAATGCATAGCTGAAGCTATGTGCCAAAAAAGAAATCTCTGGTGGTGGGTGTTAATTTGTGCAAGGACAGTCTGACGCAGTGCGCTGACCCTGCGTGAGACCCGTGCGAAACATCAAGGCATAGATACTGGTGCTCCGCTATCCCTGCCAGTACAGAATTAGCCCTGCTTGTCTCAGTATCCACGTCTTTGTTAACCAAGCTTTTAATACAATCTAGAAAGATCTTTTTGGAGAAACTCAATACGAGTCTTTAATAAAGTTATTGGCAGTAATTATTCTGCCTCTTCTCCTTCGCTGTCACAGAGAATGGTGGAAAGGCTGGTTGGAAAGGATGTCTGGACGTCTTCAACCTGACCTCCTGCGCGAAGTGGGACTGTCTCCAGGATGTGATCGTCTCAGCCGTGGCTTTGTCTGGCCGAGTCTCGAAGCCATCCAGGGACGGAGCAGCTTTTGTTTGCTTTTGGTTGTACCGTGTGGACCGCCCTATAGCGTGGGTTACGCATTTAGGTTTGAATTACCTCATCCGGCAGGTTTAAAAACATTTCAGCAAAGCGTTAGGAAATATCCCGGTAGGGCTAATAAAGTAACGTGTAATGGATCCCAATCCTGCTGTCTTTTCCATGCTGGTACGGGAAATCCGAGCAGGCCCTGGTGCTGTTTGTGCAGAAAAAGGCTCCGATCCTGTTCGGTGGTTTTCTCGTGTTAGCCCCAGGTATTACAGGTGAAGCGGCGCTTGTAGCACGTGTGCCGTGCTTGGAACGAGCACACGGGTGTTTTCCCCTCGGTATCAGCCGTGGTGTTTGCCCAGGTATGAGCCGGGCTTGTCGGGAGGTGCAGGATGAGCACTGCGAGATCCTTCCCCCTGAGACTGTGTGTGGAGCGGGGCTGGGCAGCTGTGCGCCCAGCTGTGCTCCCTGGCTGCGGCCACACGGACACCAGGCCTGCGATTGCCTTTTCTCTGCCCTCCTCAGCCCCTCACGAGGGGAGGAGAGGATTTTGCTCAGAGTCTGCTGCATTTATTTTGGACAAAATCCCGGGTGGTGAGGTGAGCGTGCCTGTTGGAGGGCCCGACGAAGTGCCTGTCGTGGTCTTGGGTATTAATGGGAGCAGAACAGCTTCTCTGCATCTGGGAAGTAAACTTGCCTTCAGAAATGCCCCGAGATTCGGGACGCCGTGGGTGTCCCCGGACGGCACGTAGTCAGGGCAGAGCAGACCCTGCTGCTGCGTCGGGCTGCGCTGGATTGCTCCAGACAGCTCCAGATTGCAACACCCTCGTGCCTGCTTAGCCCAGGAAGCCTTGCTTGGAAGGGAGCTGGGGAGGAGGTGGGAGCTTCCCTACTAGCCAAGGGCTCCTCTCTAGACTCAAATCTGGCTGCGTCTCTGGACTCTGCATCCCCTCATGTAACGGGGAGATTCAGGAGCGATGTGCCTTCCACACTGGCACTGAAGTGCAGAGCTCTGCGGGCTGGTTGTCATCTTCCTTGGCTCCGCTTGGGAGATTCCTGTCGTATTCCTGTCAGAGCACAAACCGGCCGCTGTGCCAGGCGGGTTTGGAGGTGTGGGGTGAGCAGCAGTGTCCTTGGGTGGGTTGTGAATTCTCACTCGTGTTGTGCAGAGAGAGAGGCCTCTGGTACCCTGCCCGTCTCAACTGCCCCCGCAAGAGCACCCTCCTGCTTTTTATTTCCATACCAGAGCCAATGAAAAGGGCTGAGAGCAAGGGCTTCTGCAGTCTTCTGGGTGTTTGGAGATGATAGTCCTTGCTGAGGAATCGCAGAAATGTGGTGACTACTGTTGCCAGCTGCTCTCTGCGTGCCCGTGTGGGCTGAAAACGCAGGGGTCAGGGTCAGGGTTGGATGGCCGGAGGGTCTGGGAGCAACAGCTGTGCTGTCCCTGGCTTCAGGGATGTCAGCTAGAGGCTGACTTTGGCTGCCAGCTCTTGTTGAACCATCGGTTCTTCTGTGCACCACTTGTTTTTCCAAGGTTTTGTCTTTGTGTGCTGCAGGCCGAGGAGCTGTAAGGACATCGCCGCCACAAGCTGAGCTCTCCTGGTCGGTGAGTCAGTTGGAGTGGTGTCCATTGCTGGGAAAAGCAAATGACTGGTGCCCAATCTCTCCCTTCCCACATGCTGTTCCTCCTTGTGGGAGATTATAGCGAATACTGATGGTTTGCTTCGGTTTTCTGCTCGTATTCTCTGTGTCTCTGGAATAAAATCTGCACTGAAGAAAGCTGAACAGCTTTTCTCTGAGCTGGAGTTGGAGTTAACACTCAGACGTCGCTCTTCTCAGGTCCCCACAGCTTGTGGGTTTTGAAGTGGAATGTGCCACTACAGCTTCACCTGGGAAACTTCTGGGAGAGGGGACACACCTGGGGAAGTATCTCGGTGGATGAGATAGCAGAGCTTGTCCTCAGCAGTCCTGGGACCTGTGCAGCTCTGCTTGTCAGAACTCCCCTCACGCCACTTTCCTTGCTCCAAAATCATTGCAGGGCTGGAGGGCAGGAAGAGCTGACCTGCTGCGGTGGCAGGAGGGACAATATTCAGGACATTAGATACTCTAGTGCTTCAAGAAGTCAGCTTTGAAAGAGACCTTGTGCCAGCTGAATATATCAAGTGCTTCTGGGGATTAGATGTCAGCAGCCCAGAGTAGAGGCTGCACCACAGTGTACCCAGCAGGAGTAGGGAAGTGACTGTGCCCCTCTACTTGGCACTGGTGAGGCCACTGAGCACTGGCATCAGTTTTGGGCACCACAGGATAAAATAGTCGTTGAGGTGCTGGAGCGGGTTCAGAGAAGGGCAACGAAGCTGGTGAGGGGTCTGGAGAAAATGTCTTACGAGGAGCAGCTAAGGGAGCTGAGATTGTTTAGTCTGGAGAAGAGGAGACTGAGAGGAGACCTTATTGCTCTCTACAGCTCTCTGAAGGGAGGTTGTAGTGAGGTGGGTGTTGGTCTCTTCTCCCAGGTAACCAGTGACAGGACAAGGAGTGTTAAGCTGCGCCAGGGGAGGTTTAGGTTGGATATTAGGAAAAAATTCTTTACTGAGTGGTTAGACCTTGGAACAGGCTGCCCAGCAGGGTGGTGGAATCACCATCCCTGGAGGCGTTAAAGAAAAAATGCGTGGATGTGGCACTTCAGGACATGGTTTAGGGGTCATGAAAAATGTGTAATAGATGGTTGGACTTGATGACCTTGAAGGTCATTTCCAACCTTAATGATACTGTGATTCCCTTCCTTGGAGCAGCAGCGATTCTCACCGGAAGGGCTTGCTGGTGTAGGACACCAGAGGGTACTTGGCTCACCGTGTGGGTGAGAGCAAAGCAGAGAGGCTGGAGACATCCTGCTTGGGCTGGTCCTGGTGTCCAGGGATAGGGAGGGATGTCTGTTTGGAGATAATGGTTTTCTCTGCCCCTTTCTTGCGGTTGCGTCAGCAGAGATGGCCAAGGAGAGTGTTTACAAGTGTGTCCTTGCTGAGCGCTGCTCCATGCCAGGAGTTCACTCCTCATCTGGATGACGTGGTCACTGAGGCTTTGTCATTACAACAGCTAAAACTACATTGATCTGCACTTGTTCTGACCTGGGGGTATATGTGCTACTTTCCTTCTCTCTACTCCCATCCCCGTCTTTGAAGCAGCCCAGGATGGAGCAGCTGGGGATCGTGTTGTTTAAAACATGGGGCAAATGGGAGGCTGCTCCTCTTTGGATCTTTCCTGGCAGTATTAAAGTGCCGAGTCAGATTTTGGGGGCTGAGGAGTTGTTGTTGATCCCCCATGTCCACCTCCCCAGCCATTCTTGTCCCTGGGCAAAGGAACTGTGCTGACCTCCCGTGTCCCAGCAGGACATGGCTTCACTGAGCAGCTGCCCATGCACCCAGAAACAAGCTGCTTGGCTCAGCTGCAGAACTTTATCTGTTGGGGTCATGAGGATGGATCTGTCCAATGGCTGGGCCAGAGGTTGTGTTTGTTTTGGTGATTTGGGAAGTCGCTGAAGGGCAAAGGAGGCACCGTACTGCTCTGGTATTTGCCCTCTTGAGGACTCTTGTCACCTCTCTTCAGAGCAGAAAAGGCTTCCTTGGCATGGGATGGGAGGTGTGCGGTGGAGGGCGAGCGCTCCCCTTGTGCCACTGTCTGTCACACTGCTTGGGGATCAGTGTCCTTGGCTGTCACTGCATGTGCTGTGTTGTTACCTCAGTCGCCTTCTGCTATCCCACAGAACAGCTGCCCTGAGCACCTGGGATGTAGGGGTGGTTTGTCGGTATTTCTCAGAGGATGTCGCGCACGCACCCAAAATCACCCTCCCCGCTGCGCCTGGCTCTGCCTCGCTTCCCTCTTTTCCCAGGTTTATGGCTGGAGGTGAATTTCTTTGCAGAAATCCGAAGCTGGGCCGAGCAGATGTTTCAGCTGGGCTAGGGTGGGATTGAACACTCTCCCACACTACGGGAAGGGCAGGAGAGGGCTGTGGGGTGTAAACAAAGCACTTTTACAGCAGGCTTCTGTCTTGCATCAAAAGTTCCTGGGAAGGTGCAGGCAGGAGCTGGCTTTCACCACCTCTCTCTGAGAGAATAAAACCATTGAACACTGCACAGCTCCAGCCTCCTCGGTGGGACTGTCTCATGCTCTTCAACTCCTTTCTCCCTGCTGAGCCAAAGGCCGCTCTGGTGGTGTCCTGGTGCTGTCTGACGTGAGACATTGGTGCTTACTGGGATCACCAGGCCCTGCTGTGACCTCGAATAAAGGTGGGTAGAGGTCTGTTGTGTGAAGTGAAGGGTAAATTTAATAAGACCTGAATCCCCTTGCGTTCTAGCTGGTCCTCAGAGATGAGAGGGGTTGGGGGAGGCTGGATTTATCTCTTAATAGGTCTGCCAATCAGGAATGTGTTGCTCTAGGTCCGACACCAGACACACACTAACGGCCTATTTGCTGTAGGTCCGGTTCCCTTCCAAGGGAGCAGTTGGATGCACGAACAGCACAGTTCCCCACGATTGTAGGTCTGACACCAGATGCATGAACAGCCTTTTATGCTATAGGCCTGGTTGCATTCCCAGGGAGCAGTCAGATTCACAAATAGGGTTTATTTACCCTTGCAACATACACAGATTCTTTAAGAGTGCTGGGGATAAAGACACTAAGCTGCAGAGATCTCTATATAGCTCAAAATGCAATTGTAATAATAAAAGTAATTTCCCGGCGTAAAGCGCACACACACTCAGCGTAGCTCAGGCACAACTCTTACCAAAAGACCTCCCTTCTGGGATGGGTGAGGAGCACAAACCTGTCAGTCCGTCCTTAGGATTTGATGTCGAATTCTCATCCCACACAAATAGGTCCAGAATAGGCTGACATTTAGACTTCAGTTTTCTATTAATGTGTGAAATGTGGGGATGGGACTGTAGGCCAATTATTAAGTGGGCTCAGAGTTGCACAAATGTTCCTTGATGGGTTTTTCCGCCCTGGTATCTTCTGCCGGGAGCAGGTGATTGTCTTTGCCAGACAATTTAGCTGCTGCGATGAGCAGGAGAACGGGGAGGCCAAGTCCTCACTGGTCTCACCATCACAACACTGACCACCAGCTCTCCACCCCACCTCAGTGTCTGCTTTAGACACTAGATGCTTATCAACAGTGATGAGTTTCGATGGTTTGTGCTTTCTGCTTCCAACAAAGGTCCTACCCTAGCTGAGCTGGGTGGGTGACTAGAAGGTGAGGAGAACAAGGCCAACAGAGCAGAGCTGCTGTAGAAGGACAGGTGGCCTGGAGGTATTGGTGGAGTAGCCTGTTGTGCTGCTGCTGCCTGAGAGGCCTGGCAGAAAAAGCTCCAAGGTGCTATTCCAAGTAGTGTTTTCTTTATTCTCCCTTGAATGTGTATTCCCATCTCACCGTGGGTAAATGGGGCGGTTCTCCCACCACAAGTCACAGGGCTGGTGCGTCTCTTGACGTTCCTTTCTACACCACCATCACGTAGCTTTTCTTCTGCAAGAACCTTGTGCTTCGTACAGAGGAGGGATCTACTCGGGCTTTGAAGACCGTCAGTCTGTCTGGAGGTGTTTGTCTAGTTGCCTTCACCTTGGCAGCAACCTGCTCATCAGTGTTCATTCCTTTATTTCTCCCAGTGCCAACCATTCAGGTCGTGGCTCTGGGACAGCAAAAGGCCACTTCCCGATGTCAGTGTGACCAGCTCACTGGCTCATCAGCCATGAATTTCAAATTTCTGCCTTGCTGCTCAGCATAACAGGCTATTTTTAAGCACTGGAAGAAAACAAACCTGCTTTTAACCCCATTTGAATGCTTTCAATCCATTATTTTCTGTTTTTTGAGACCAGCTCTTATCTTTTCTTAGAATACTTTTGAAATATTTATGGGATTCATGATGCCAGAGATGCCCTAAAACCAGACCAATTGTCCTACATTGGGATAAACAAGCCTTTGTGTCTAAATCTGTAGATGGAATTTAGTATCTGCTAATGGGACTTCATCTGTTAATTGGACGGTTCTTGTCCGAAGCCAAGCACAGGCTGCTGGAGAAACTCAAAATGCCAGCGCCGCCCTGGGCTGGTGCTGCTCCCTCGCTGGTTGGAAAGCTGCTCGTGCTGCAGAAAGCTGTTCTGTGCAAAAGCAAAACACAGGGGCTGTTGATGTTATTTCTAGTCCTTTGAGAAGATGACTTACTGGTCACATGTGCTGCTATGAGGTCATTAGGAAGCCTCTCAAACACACACATTTGAGAAGCGGTGATGCTATTGCAGAAGTATGCTCCCTCTGCGATGCGAGAGGCAAAACTCCCTCTGAAGTGCTTCGGTTCGTAAGAGCTCGGAGTGGGATCTGTTATTGTGCATATTTGGGCTCATTCCAGTGGGGAGGGGGGAGGAAAAGCCTGTTTTCTGCTTGGCTTTATCCCTGGATTGATTAGCGCGTGTAGAGCGCGGGGTCACGTTACATTGCAGAGGGCATCCCGCAGAGAGCCCGGTTCTCTGTCGAAGTGCTGAAGGGAACAGAGTCTGCACTGCAGAATCAGCAGTTTTCTAGCAGAGCTTTGTGCCTCCGCAGCGCTGTCCTTCCCCGGGGAAAGGAGCTCCTTGGATCTGTTTGCGAGTTGGGCTGTTGCTCTTTCCGGTGCCGGTGGAGAGCGGGGAGCTTCCTCTAGACCCTTGATGTTGCTTCTGTGATGTGCATCTGCTTGGATGCTTTTACTGATGTCCCTCCTGGACTCTCTGTTTCCAGATGTCCAGAGGTACATTCTGCCACAAACTGCCCTGTGTCCTTCAAAGTGAATTGTTTTGATCCCAGCTCACCCCCAGGAGAGACAGGGAGCTGGTGGAGCGGGGCCAGAGGAGCCCCAGCAATGCTGGGAGGGCTGGAACCCTCTGCTGGGAGGCCAGGCTGGGAGAGTTGGGCTTCTTCAACCTGGAGAAGAGAAGGCTCCAGAGAGACCTTCTTGGTGCCTTTCAGTCCTTTAAGAGGCCTGTCAGAAAGATGGGGACAGATGTCTTATCAGGGCCTGTTGGGACAGGACAAGGGGTGATGGTTTTAAACTCAGAGGGAGATTTAGAATGGAGAGAAGGAAGAAATTTTTTATGCTGAGGGTGGTGAGACCCTGGCCCAGGTTGCCCAGAGAGATGGTCGCTGCCCCATCCCTGGAACCATTCCAGGGGAGGTTGGCCTGGGCTCTGAGCAACCTTCTCCAGTTGCAGGTGTCCCTGTTCCCTGCAGGGAGATTGGACGAGATCACCTTAAAAGGTCCCTTCCAACCCAAACCGGTCTATGATTCTACCGCAGGGGCCTGTATCCATCTTGGCAGGTTGTGTGGCTGAGATGGGGTATGGAGGAAGGTAGGGAGGAAGATGGGAGCAAGGTGGCATTTGACTGTACATACAACCATGTCTTTGAGCTCACAGCTGTGTTTTCCAGTTGAGACTTCGTGTGGGCACAGTGCGGTTCATGCCTGCTGCCTTTTTTTCCTTTTGAATACTCCAAACACCTGCTGCTTCTGATGCTTTGCTGCGGTCCCTGCTGGAAGCCTGGGAGCGAACGGGCTGAATTGCTGCCGTCCTGCCTCTCAGCCACCTGCTGTGGAGTTCCTGTGAGTGTCACTCCTGCCCAACACCGGCACCTGCTTCCCACCCCAGCACTGGTGTCGCTGCACTCCCGTGCAGGCCCTGGGAGGATGCTTCCCCACACCAGGGTGTCCAGATGGGACACGACAACGCTTCCCCTGCCGAGCAGCTCCCTCACAGGGTTCAGACCAGCGTCTGTCAACGGGCAAGTCGGCGAAGTGCTGCTGCTCTTCAGTCTCCTCCTGCTGTTGGGCTCCTTGCTGCTGGTCCCCTAACTGGGGCTTTATACTGGTGACCCAGGTGACATTCCTATCAAATTCCTGGGTTTTGTGCCCCAGGTGAGCGTGGTCCCAGCCTGCTGCCACGTTCCAGGGCTCTCCAGTGGCCACAGCAGTGGCTTTGCAGCAGAGCCTGGCTGTGGGCAGGGGTGGCAGCCAGTGCTGGAGGCTCTGCAGCCCAAGAGTGGTTTGGCAGCTCCGTGGCTGTGTCCTGTGGTGACCTTACTGGTATGTGCGGGTCCCCGCAGCCTGCTGGCCCCTGGGGCCATGTCCTTGACTCCTGTAGCTCCATCTGCTGTGGTCCTGCTTGTCCTGCCACCATGGAGCCTTAGCAATGTCGCCTGCCCGTGAGGTTCCCACTGTCACCCTTGGTAACTATCTCCCCTCAAGTGCCGCATTCTGGTATTAAGTTTTGTGTTTTCCCTCTATTTCTAGATTTTTTAAGGGTAAAGGAAATGACCATGATGTCAGGCAGCTGTCTGACAGCTGCAGGAGTGAACTTCACTCCTGCGGAACCCCAACCTGAGGGGAGCAAACAGGGGGGAGTTGTTGGGATGAACACACGCTGAGCTCCAGTGTCTCCGCTGGTCTCTCCCTCATCCAGGAAAGACTTTGGAAGCCCAATGGCTGACAAGTGCCCTGCTCTGCTCTTTGGTTGCAACAATCCCATCGGCCGGAATCGCTTAATGAATGCCTAGTTCTGTCTTTCCTTTTTCCCTGCTCCCCGCTGGATGACGCAGGCTGGCGAGGGATGAACGTGAGGAGCACGGCGTGGTGATCCCGAAAAATCCTTGCTGGGATTTTTCCTGTGCGTTTAACGAGAAGGTGCAAGCTGGCTCCGCGGTGCCGTGCCGGGGCCTGGCTTGCCCCTGGGACTACACGGGCCCTGCTTCCTGAGCAGGAGAGCTGCTTTATGTTGTGGTTTTACTAAATGAATTCAAAGCTTGGCCTTCCTCCAGGCAAAGTCTGGGCCAAGTGCCAGTGGAGCAGCCCCAAGGGAGAGCACTGGAGCAAGGAGGGGCCAACAGCAGGGAAGAGCAGAGGAATCCAAGAAGGCAGATTTGCCTAGAAAACAGCTCTGTTTCCATCTGCTGGGTCAGGAGTTGCTATAGGAACTGGGATGATAGAGGCAGGGCCATCTCCTGGGCCTGTCTGTGTGTGCAGAGGGAGGGAGGAGGGAGGAGTTACTCAAGTTTGAACATATCATGCGTGCTGGTGGAAAGTTGCAAGGAATGTCGAAACTACAGCCTGGCTCAACCTATGGAGCTCAAGAGAGACATGGCAGTTGTTCCCTGTGCTCAGCAGGCCCCAGGCAAGGCAGGTAGGGTCCTTCCAGCTTAACTCGGCTCTCGGCTCGCGATCGGCTCTTCCCCCTCCTGTGCGCTTCTGTCCTTGGATAAAGCACAAACCCCTTTGGAGCCTGGCTGGAAGCGGAGGGGGATTTGTAGAGGTGGCAGCGCCGGGAGGTGAAGGCTTTTCTCCTTGGGCTGGTGGGGAGGTGGTGGCTCTCAGCGCCCTGTTTTTCCTCCTGTGGCTGTGGGAGGCTTCACAAATCCTGGCTATTCCCACAGCGTCGCATGCCCGGGGCCCTCTGGGACCCGCGGGATCTTTTGTTGGGTAGAAATGTGAAGCCGGCTGGTGTTGTTCTCCAGGATAGAAGTGGTTTCTGGGGCTGTGGCTCTCCGGGGAAGCCCGTGGTCATTGAGCTTAGCCAGACGTGCTTGCCTGAAGTGGTTCAGGGTTAAGGCGAAGTCAGATATGCAAAAGCTGGGGCTGGCAGCGAGTAGCTTGTGGGAAAGTGGGGGGGACAAGCTCCTGCCCTCTGAGCCCCAGCAGCTCCTGCCCCGGGTGGAATTTGTGGCTGCACGTCACCTGCGCCCACTCTCCTCTTCTCCCGAGGAGACGCAGACCTCCCTGTCCCTTCCCGATGCACCTTCGGCAGTTTTTGTCGCTGTCAAACTTTCTCAGGCTCCTATTTAGCCTAAAACACGGGAGTGTGAAATATGCAGGAAGCTGCTCCCGAGAATCCTTCTTGTTAGACTTAACCGTGGGACTCTCCAGGAGCAGCCCCTCCAGATAGAACCTGATTATTTCCCCAGTAAACTCGTTTTGTTGAGGTGTTGAGAACTTTCCAAAATAGCTGTGTTTCCACTGGAGCGCTCCAGGGTCGCTCGCTCCTCCACAGGTATTTATTTAATAGGTTTGGCTGAAATTTCATCTGCCCTTTTTGTGTCACAGAGGATAATCTCTGCTTAAAAAAAAAAAAGAAAAAAAAAAAAGGTGGCCACTGTTGTTTCTCTTTACGAGAAGCCACACAATAAGCAGCCGAAAACTGAAAGGTGATCTGTGTAGCCAGCCAGGAAGCTTGCCAGACTGGATCAGCTCTCAGCCCACCTACTCGGGCACCCAGCTTAGCTCAGGCACCGCTGCTTGACACGGTGAGCACGAAAACCCCAGAAAGCAGGCAAATGTGGAACGACCCGCCCGTGGAGGAGACGGCTTGGTGGTCACGTTAATTTGCTTGTGCCTGGCTAGATGGAAATGTATATCCAGTGTGCTCTTTCTTTTACTGGGGAATTGCAGATGTTCTTATGATGTAGTTCCACTTCCAATATTTTATTGAATTACTCCCACATTGCTCTGTGGCAATATGTCCCAGAGGCTTAATGCGCGTGGTCTGCTGTGGAATTTCATTTCCTCAGTTTTAATTTGTTGTTTTTTAATTTCAGTTCGTTTTCAATATGGAAAAGAGGTAAATGGGATCGGGGTTTTTTTGATCTAGGCACCATTGTTTTACATATTTCTTTTTTCCCATCATATCTCCTCTTCCTCTCATCTTCGCCTGAAGCAATCCCAGGATTTTCCTCCAGCTACCTGCCCGCTGTGCGATGGCTCAATCTTATTACTTCTCCGGGGGCTCCTGTTTTCTGCTCTGTCTTGGGAAAATTTGCTTAGAATTGGCCCTTCAGACTTCCCATAGCTGTGAAATGCCACTCGAACTTTTTCAGTGTTCTTGTCTTTTCCTTTGTTTATAAGCAAACCACTTGGGTTGATGGTTTGCAACGCACTGTGGTGAGCACAGATCTTCTCTGTGGTGTCCGTTAGTCACGCGAGGGATTTGCTGGAGCACTTAGTTAATAGAAATTTCATCTCTGTACATAGGAAGTTAAATTTTATCTTGTAGAGTTGCACTAGTAAATAGTAAACCCAGAAGAAAGAACATGGTTGGACCTGCCTGGAAATCTTCCCTGGAGCCTCCAGGAAGATCAGCCGAGTGGGATCAGCCACTCGCTGATCCCACCTTTGCCAGGCACTTCATAAATTAAACTTGGAAACTCCTTTGTGTCGTAAACAAAGTTTGCTCAAGCAGAACGTCACGGCTGCGTGTGCCCAGCCTTGGCTCTCTTGGTAGGGTGTGCGGGCGGACGTTCTGCTCAGCCTCCGAAGACAGAAACGCCACCTGCCGAGGGCACAACCTGCCTGGTCCCCGCCGCTTCAGGCCAGTGTGCTGTGGGAGGGCAGTGACGCTTTCCACTTGCTGCACTTTGGTATTTGGAGTTATTTCAGGTTTGGAGTGCGGTGAGCGATGGTAATTTTTGTTTCTTTCTGGTGCTGGATGAGCTTCTTCAAGTCCGGTATCTTTTTGTAGATGGGTGACATGGCTTTCACACCTAGGAATGGTTTTGTTGGTGAGATGACAGTGGAGCCAGTCGAGCTCCTGAAGCAAAGGGCAGGGTCTGTGTGCCAGTGACAGGTGCATGGAATTTTTCTTTTATGAGTACGAGGAGGCGTATTACAAAACTCATAAAACGTAGCTTTTGGTACTATCAGCATTTCTGTGGCAGTTTGATGGAAACTAAACGGCCAGCGAAATTAGTCGATGTTCCAAAATAGTGTTTCTGGTTTTATTTTGCACTGAACCATCTCTTTGAGTTTAGCTTCCACCCCTGGAGAAACCAGCAGCTTCTCACCTTTGTGCTGGGTACCAAGTACTGCTGTAGGTGCCTTTGTTTGTTTCCCCACTGGTCTTGCAAAGAGCTTGCCCCAGTAACTGTGGTTTATCTTGTAAGAAGTATCCACTAAGAACAATCTTAAAAAAAAAAAAAAGTTGTAGGTAAGTAGCTGTTACTGTAAAGTAGGTCCTTTGGAAGGTTGTCATTTAATAAGGAAAGCTAAAGAGAACTGAAAAAGCACAGCAATGAGAAATGTTTTAATATCTGTCTAACAAAATAAATTTCATCAGTGGTGTTTATATTGTGGAGGAAGGTTAAAGAACCCAAGTTGTTGCTAGTAACAATACTTAGAAGTAGAAGGTTTCCTGTGTTTGGAGAGAAGCTGGATGATGTTCTCTCTTTTATGAGGGTATCAAAATACCTCTGGTTGCACTGGTAACAAGGGGGGATGTTAAACACAAAATAATGTTCTAAAGTCTTGGAAACCTGAGCAGGATTGGAACCTGTTTGTTTAAAACAAATTGGCAAAGCAGCTTTCTGAATCCTGGCTGCTGCTGTGTAAGACATCTGGGAAGACCGAAGGAGTTGCAGAAGTTTGGGAAAACATAAATGTTGTAGAGGTGCCTCTATTTTATATAGAGGGGGAGCAGGTAAGCAAGAGGCAGCTGAGACCAACCCCCATTGGGACGCTGGTGCATTTGTAGAGTCAAATTAAAGCTAGAACGTGCTCGGTGATCCGTGTGCTCTGATGGAAAGCGGATCACATCTGAAAAGTTTTCAGATTTTGGTTTTTAATAAGTAAAAGTAAGTGTGTTGACATCAGATACCTGGATCCCGACTAAGATCCCTGCTGTTGACCGAAGGCCGCTGCTCCCAGGAGGCAGAAGAGGCTCTGCTTTGGTAGCAGGAGCGTGTGGGTCCCCGGGGCAGCTCCTGGGCAGAGTCCTGAAGGCGGGTCCCTCTTGTCCTGGGCAGCGTCTGATCTCTGGCATATCCTTCGTGCTCTACTAGGGTGCCCCAGCACTGCTGGGAGCTGGTGGGCTCCCAGCTGAGAAACGCCCTCCCGCGCAGTTTGGGTGGTATCTGGTCTTTATTTGCCGTTTGTGTAACCAGGCCCTGCCCTCTCGCCGCAATGAGGTGGCAGGATCTCAGTTTCCACGTTGCTGATCAGTACCTTTGAAGAAGTTGATTTAGAAAGTGCCACCTGATACCTCTCAAAAATAGTTACCAGTGGGTATGTGATCCAGACAGTCCCAGAGCAGAGCACCCTGGAGCTGTGCTCCAGCTGTGCTCTGGTGTCAGTGTGGGGACAAACTCAGTTATTCTCTAGTTTTCACCTGGAGAAGCTGGTGGGAGTCATGGTAAAATCCAACCAGAGCTGTCCCGCTGCCTGGACGGAGCCTTGGTCTCACAAGTGGTGATTTGGGAGAAAATATTAAGTAACTTAATAGTGAAATCTGGCTTCACTGAGGAGGTTGATGGAGCCAGGGTGGTTTAGTCAGCACAGGAGAAGGTTTTGAGATACCTAAAACCAGATTATCAAGATGACAGAAACAGGCTTTTCGTTGAGGTGTGTAGCAGGAGGGTTGACAGTGATCGTTGACTGAAGTAACAGGAGGTTCTGCCTTGGCATAAGGAGTGAAATTTTCCCTCCACGGACGGTCAAGCGGTGGAAGAGGTTGTAGAGAGAGGTGAGGGAACCTCCATCCTTGGAGGTTTTTAAGACCCAGCTGGATAAAGTCCTGCGCAGGCTACTCTGAAATTGGTGCTAACCCTGCTTTGAGCAGGAGGTGGGATTAGGTGCTCTCCCGAGGATCTCCTCCAGCCCGAATAATTCTGCGCCTCAGTAACCTGATCCCCTTTGGAATGCAGGTTTGAGTACAGTTAAGTGAAAGGTTCTGGGGGAGCCCCTTGAGAATGGGGAGGGAGGACGGTGGTTTAGATTGAATGCTCTTAATACTCCATCTGTCATCTCTGCGGTTAACTTGTCAGAGAGCTGGTTGCTATGCGAGACTCGCGGTGGAAGATTGCGGGTCTTGAGAGGACTGTTGCTAGCTTGGAGTTGATAGGTATAAGGATAGTTTAAAAAAAAAAAGTAAGCAAACACCTCAGGGAAAAAAAAAAAGGCTGGAGAGAGATATGAGTGTGAGGAATAGAGTGAAAATGTCGGTGTGCCGGGTGTTCTCTGGTGCCTGTTCGGTGTGGGAGGGGAACGCTGGTGAGGGACAGTGATCGCTGCCGCTTGAGCAAGCAGAACATCAGATGGAAACAGAGGGTCTGGAGCCTGGAGCCTACTCCTCCCTTGAGGGGACCTGTGTTCTGGAGGCTTTGCTGGAGTGCACGAGGCTCCCCTTGGCCCTCTTGTTGGGTTTAGAGTTCCTGGGGGACAACGTGCGTTCGTGTCCCCTGTAGTTGCAGCGTGCCCGGCACGTCTGCCTGGGTTGTGGAAAGTATCTTCAGGTTCCTCCTCAGCTGATTAAGGACAGAGTACCCCCGGCCTGGGTCGGTGGGGAAGGTACCCGTGGGTTTGGATTAGCTGAGCTAAGAACCGCCAGCTGCTAGTGCAATGAATTGGCATTTCCTTAACTTTTTGCCTTTCTGATGGTTTCTAATTTTGGCCTGGTTGCTTTGATGGATGAAATGACATTTCATTTATTTATTTCATTTATTATTATTTCATTTATCTCTAAGTCTGGTTTAGAGAACACCCCACTCCTGTGGGACTGGCCAATGGGCAATGGGAAAATGCGGGGGGACTGGTGGGTCTCCAGATCTTCTGCCAAACCCCTCGCACTTCTCTCTGGGCTGTGGGTAAGACACTTTGTCATGTTTGAGTCCAGGGGTGAACCTTCACCTGGTGATAAGGGGCTGTGTCGAGGGCGACTGGAATGCTGGTTTTCTCCTAAAATCTAGCAAGAGTGAGGTGTCACTTTTTTCATGCTAGCCCCATCAGGTGCTTGGCTACAACATGGAACCTGAGGTTCAAACCCTCCTCAGCCACAGGGCAGTCCTATCACCCACCCCTCAAGAAGGTGACCACAAAATATACCCAGACCTTGATGTTCCCGTTCTCCTGTCACTGTTTCAGACTCAGCTCTGTGGTGTCCCTGTCCCCACCCCAAGTGCCAGTCCTGAATGTTGTGGTCTCTTTCTTTGCCCACCATGGTCTTTTGTGTCTCTTGCAGTGACACGGCTCCTAATGCCACCTCAAAGATCATGCTGGAGCCTATTCCTGTCTCACTTTTCCCATTGCTGTGTCTTCTCACATGCATCTAGATGAACCCACCCCTTTCACCCAACGTCTGGTTGCTTTTTTCTGTCCAGCCTTGTTGCTGCTCTGGACATCACTTTATGGTGTCGCTGTTCCTGCCCTATGTCCTGACCACATTGTCATGGATGGTGCCTATATCCAAGATCTCCGTTGCAGTCTCATGCTTCGTGTTAGGATCTTGCTGGGCCCGCCCAGCTCCCATGTTAGTTTGGCATGTTGATTTTTGGTGTCGCTGTTTGAACTTGGTTTGTCCAAGTGCCACCTGCCATGCAGAGACTTCTCCCCGTGCTGCCTGGTTGCCTGAGTCTAGGGATGGCCATAGAGACCATGGCCATTTCACCAAAGGGAAATCTTGTTCCCTTCTTGCAGGGCACCTGCACATGTGACATGGCTGTCCTGATACTGGCCCCATCCATTCACCATCCAGCAACTCTGCTGGAGTGGGTGGCCATCTTCTCAGGCCAGCAGCCCTGCTCTGCTTTTTCCAGTCTTATCACAGTTGGTTTTGTGAAAAGATACTAGAAGAACACTGATCCTTGTTGCCCAGGGAGGTGGTCAATGCCCTATCCCTGGAACCATTCCAGATGAGGTTGACTTGGCCTCTGAGCAACCTGCTCTAGTTGCAGATGTCCCTGCTCCCTGCAGGGGGGTTGGTCGAGACGACTTTGAAAAGTCCCTCCCAACTCATTCTATGATACCGTCTTCTCTTGAGCTTGTTGTCTGCACGTACTTTTGGCACGGTGTTGACTGAGCTCTGAAGGAGGAATCTTTGTTAATGGTAAATAAAACATACAAGGAGGAGACAACTGGGGCTTAAAAGCCCTCTTAAAAAAAACCAAAATTGATACCAGCGGCAACAAGGATTTGAATTGTAAACTAAGCAAAACCCTTGAAGAAATGATTGTAACCTTTTCTGCTGAGCATTTTCATCTGCAAATTCTGTTTGGTCCAAACTGGAGCTGCAGGGGCTGTGAGTGTGTGCTCCAGAGGGAGACTGCTGGGTTTGGGGTATCTCAGGTTAATTCTGAGGCAAAGAGAAATGTTCCACCATCGTTCTGGAGCCACAAAACCAGAAGTGACACTGCCCAGTCTCTCCTTTTTCAGTCTTCATATATTGTCCCAATTAGTAGCTTTGCAGTTTCCTCCTTGAATTCCTTTGGGAATGACAGGAGATACTGTCCAATCCTCCTGACCATTTCTGAACCTCTGCTGAGGGTGCTTTGATGTAGGGTATCTCCTGCTGTAACCCCTACAGAGCGCATCATACGCACAGCTACGAGTCTTGGTCACGACCGTGGAGCTTCTTGGCGCGGTGCCGGGCGTCCGTGATGGGATTCCTGCAGCGAGCCCTAAGGTCCCGCTCCGAGGTAATGATCTGCGAAGGAACCAGTTGAACCAAATGCCTGTTTCAGGCGGGATCTAGAGAGACTTGCAAACATGCCAGAGCTCCGTAATGGATCTCTGGAGAGAGAACAGTACCTGGAGGAGCTCCAAGCCCCACCTTCTGCGTGCACATCACTAAAGAAGAGCTCCCTCCTGCGCCCGCTCCGCTTTTGCTCGCCCGCCCCATGCCGCTGGGTCACCGCGAGCGGTCTCGCCGCGGAGAGGTGGATTGGCTTGTTAGACACGGTATCTGCTGGGTATGTTGCGGAAAACTTCCCTCTTTTTTAATTTCTCTTGAGTTTTTCAGCAAGTAGCTGCTTTTTTTTCTTTCCCCCCCTCCCTCTCTCACAATGATCCTAGCAAGATTTGATTCTCCTGCTGCAGATGTTAGCAATTAGCAACTCGATCCAGTCCGGCTTGAGGACAGACTTTAACACTTTCTTGCCTCTCTGAGGATGTTGCTGATCCTGGGTTTGCTGGTTTTGGGCTCGTGCTGTCGTTTTGGCACTTTTGGTGGATGTGTGGGCAGGTCAGGAAGAAAGGCGTGAGCACAGCAAGGGCCTCGAGCGCAGCTGAAAGAGCTGCAAAGAAAAGTATCGAATCGTCCACCCAGAAAAAAGTCATTAGGAAGATGATTTCCAAGCAGTTTGTACAGAGACTTGTACTTAGTGGTATATTCCAATGTGTTCTGGCACTGGGAAGCGTGCACTTTGGGAATCCAAGCTAGTACTAGCTGAGATTTAGACTCAGCAGAAATTGCCATCGATGGTTCTCCAAACAGCGATTTCCGGCAGCACGAGCTCCTGAGTGGAGCTGAGGCTCTTCTGAATTGTGAGCTGGGTGAAAAAAACTCTTGGTGACCTTGCTCAAGAGAACAGCAACTGCTCTAGAGCACTGGAAGATGAGAAATGACACTGCTCCCTGGGTGCAGCACCTCTCCCAGGAGTCCCAAACATGCACTTTGGTGGTCCAGGACCAGGAACCAAGTGTGGTGGGAAGAACGAGCCCAGCACAGCCTGAACCCGGCTGCTGGGGTCCCCATGTAGGGCTGAGCCGTTGTGAGTAGTTAACTCACTGCCATGTACCAAGGTGAGGATTTGTCTCACTGAACTGTGACCACCTGGGAATGATGAGGCTGGTCCGGGCCAGCCTTTAGGTTCCCTCTGTCATCGGTGGAGACAGACACATCTAGAGAGAGGATTCATCCTGCGCAGCTTGGCCTCTGTTTAGGCAAGGGCCGAATTCAAAGCCAGCTTTTGTCAGCACGGAGCTGCAGGCAGGTGAGCTCCAGAGCCAGCTCGGAAGATTTCCTTGTCTTTCCTGGAGGCCAGGCTGGTCTCTATGGCCACATCTGCCAGCTTTGGCTTGCAAGTTCCCCCAGACCAAGCCACTTTTGCTTGACCTGCTGAGCTCCACGTGCTCATGAGAAGCCCCCGGTTCGGAGGGTGCTGGCTGCAGCCGGGGTGGGACGGGCCCAGTCTGTGCCACCCCAGCTCCCGTTCCTCCAGCTCAGCGGCAGGAGCTGATGTGGTGCTGGGGCATCGATGTGACTTCCTTTGTCTCCTGCCCAAGCCCTCTCGCCTCCTCTTCTCTTTGACGTTCTGATCGCCGTGTTGGAGCGGGCCGGTGGTGTGCCTGGCCGTGCAGGGACGCCGTAGGTGCGATTTAGAGCGTGGGGTGAGCTTCACGTAAAGCAAATGATGGTGCTTGGCCTGTACCTGCTCGGATGAGATAACGTTGGTGTTTGTGTTCTGCAGCACGTTATTGTGTCGCTGGGACGTTGGCGGCCGCTGTCGTGACCTGCAGGTCATTTGGCCAGGACAACGAGCCCAGCACGGCCACGCTCTTGGCAAAAGACAAAATCCTTATGCTGAGGCTCAGCTTAGTGCTTTTTGCTCGGGGCGGTAGCTGACTCAGGCTGGGCGGTGAGCTCTGTGCTGATGGCAGAGGATGGGTGCGATGGGCGCTCCTCCATCCCGGGGCTCTGCTGCAGGCATCGGCCTCCCTCCTCTTGATCCTGCTTTGCTGGGCCTTTGGGTCAAATGAGAACCCGAGGCATTTCACGCTTACAGTCATGTCTGATGTTACTCTCTCTCTCTTTTTATTTTTTTTTTTTTTTATTTGAATTTCCTGCCTCAGCAGCAGCTCTGGTCCTCCCCTGGCCATGGACAATTGCTCTTCCCATTTTCTCTGCCCACCCCTTCCCTCAGCCCCTGCCAAGTCAGAGGGAAATCTGGTTTGTTGTTTTTTTTTTTTTGTAGGAGCCAGCCTGGGCCTTCACAGCTGCCTGATCCTCCTCCTTTGCCAGGCTTTGTTTCTAGGCCCTGGAGGGTGATGAGGGTGTGGAGCTTGTGTGTGCTTGTCCTCTGCCAGGAGGGCTCCAGCTGGGAAGTCACCTGGGAGATGACCGTAAGCTGCTGTTCTCCTGCCAGGGTCTCCTCAGCAACTTGCAGTTCTGTTCAGTGGCTGGTCCAGCATGGGGAGCAAAAGGGGAAGGATCTTCTCTAGCCCCGGCTACACCCACAGCTGATCTGGGCAGACTCTTGGGTTATGGTCAGGACACCCCATGTACCACCAAGCAGCTCTTTGCTGTGTTTCCCATCACCTCCTCCAGGAGCGTGGTTAAAGTTAAAGCCTTAATCTTCACGACCTTTTCCTTTCTCATGTCCTGTGGGAGGAGTCTCCTCTAGTGATGAATGTTGCTCAGTGCCCTTTGCAGGTCCTGCTTTGGCACCCTGGTGGATGACCTGTATAGATTAATGTCCACCAGGTTTGTCTTCAAACTCTGCTGCAAAAATGTCTGCAAAATATCTCTCTGCATGGCCACAAGAAGTCTCTGCTCTATGGTACTTGCAGTCTGTCATGGGATGGTGGGAATTGGTGTGGTTGGATGAGAGCTCACCCCACCCCCTCCATTTCAGATGACCTTGGCTGCACACAGAGCTTGAGAACTCTTGGTCAAAACCTCTTCTCTGATTGCCAGACCCTCCTGCTGAGAGAGAGCTGCCTTTTCTCTCGCTCACTCACTGCCCAAGATGCCACAAAATCACAGAACCTCGTGGTCACCTCCCTCCCAGCCTTGGCCGAGGTGCTCCCGTGGGGCACAAGAGGTGGCTGTAGCAGGAGAGGTCGTGGCGATTGGAAGATCTTTGTTGGTTCGCTCGCGCTGTCTCACGGCTGGGCACGGCTCCGCCGGGCAGCGTCCGCCCGTCGCTGCTCTCCCCTCCTGCCTGCACGGTTGGCTCTCTTCCCAAGAAGGCCCTTAGTTGTTTTTCAGGCTCGGAGCCATCTTTTCTGACGGAATCCAGCAGGGACAATGGCCAGTAGCAAATCCTTAGGAAAGAGAATAAAAACAGGGCAAGCTTCAGTGATTCTAACCCTGATTTAGCTTCTGGGCGTCTGGCAATCTGCGGCTGGGGGATTTCCTGAGCCAAAGGTTTTACCTTCGGATTTCCAAAGCCGTGGTGCATCTTTCTGTTGTGAATATGTCCGATTGTTTTGGTATCCACAGCAACTCACGGCTGTGACTGGTACAGTTGAATTATGTTGGGTGGTAAAAATACAGCCTTTTGTTACGACTCTCTGAGCTCACGGCATCTGCTGCTCCTGCAGGAGGGTGTGCGCTGGTGGAGCGATGGTCCCTTTTAGAGCCTCTCGTCCTTCACTAACAAATCCTAACATTCAGTTTTGCCTTTTTTACTATTTTATTACCATTGTGAGGATTCTTGAGCAAACACCCACTGGCCCTGGGCAACTTTTCATTTCTTGGTTTGTTCTGTTTTCTTTTCGGCTGACGCGTCAATATGAGGCAGAGCCTCTAACCTGCCTTCTGTAAAGCTCTCTTCCAGCATGGGAACCTCCCGAGGCTCTTCGTAGGATCCAGAGAATTCACATAACTGCTGATATGACCTTGTGTTCCTTTAGGTGTTATCATGGCTTTCCACTGAAATTGCCAGCATTTAAGTCCTGTGTTATTTTCCTTGTTTCCAAGCAGGAAATGAAGCGTGCTCGCCTGCGCGAGCGCACGTGCTCTCTTGGCAGCGCCGTGAACATGCAGGAAGCGGTTATTTTTTTTCCCTGTTTTAGACATTTGTCTTAAGGTTGTGTGACAAATTCCAGAGTGGCCGCTTGGCTACGTGGAATAGGCAGCCGGTGCAGATCGAGGTGGGCAGTGGGTGGATAAGTCCCGCCTGGAGAGCCTGGTTTGAGTGTCTGGCTTCATTGTAGATGCAGCTTCAGTCCTTGTTAATGTAATGAAGAAAGTGAAGAGTCGATGGGGGAGAGATTCCTTTGCATTGGGCTTGTTTAAGAGCCCAAAGAGTTTGTCCACGCGGTAGTCACGGCAGCCAAGCTCTGAAAAGCTGAATTAATTAATGGCTTTAATGATGATATGGGCAGTCAGGCAGTCGTTAGTTCTTCACTAAACCTCTGATGGGTCAGAATAGGGCTGAGGTCAAGGCCGTCTTGAAAGCGTGGAAAGTTGCCCAGCCCGTCACAAGGCAATGACAATATAACGAGTCTGCAGCACAGGGAAGTCCTGTCTTTGGAGGACTCTCATCTTCTCTCTTTGCTTTATCTTTCAGAAATGTAGATGGCAGCTGCTGCCCTTGAAGGACTCGCACCCATCTGACCCTGCGCAGTGCCTCCGACTGCTACCATGATCTTCTGCATGCTGCTGTTGGCCTCACTGCCTGAGCCATCTGGCGCCGAAGTCAACCCTGGTAGGCAGCTGTCAGGCTGGGAGAAGTCTCTCATCTCCCACCTTTCGTGTGCTTGTTCTCAGCCTGCCTTCGCCTCTTGCGGCCGACGCAAGGAATGTAACAAGTGCACCTAAATATAACCACTCGTGGTTTCTGAGTGTCTTTCTCTGGACTGAGGTGGCCAGTCTTCATTGACAGCTCTGCCGGAGTGGGACACCTCTCCTGACAGTGGCAGGAGGACTCAAGCTCATGGATACGCCCCCTTCTCTGCCCACATGGAGGGTCTGTGCCCTCAGCAGGCCTGTCGTGAGCTCTGATTATCTATCATCACTTTGGCCATGTGGCCTCCAGAACAAACCTGCCTCTAGACTGGCTCAGAGAACTGTGGAAAGCAAATTACCGGTTAGCAAAGTGTCAGCCACAGCGCTCCAGCCAGCAGGAGGAGTTCTGGAGAGAGAAGTGTGGAAGGAAAGATTAGAAAACCCTACCAGGCACAAAGCTAGGGTGGAGACGGGGATACGAGCCTATGAGTCCCTGCGGAGGGGACCTCGTCCTAGAGCGTTTGGCAAGTTATAACCACGATGGAGATGAGTAAGATAATGGCCTGCAATATATTGCAAAAATCTCTGTAATGAGGTGGTCGGAGCTGGAGACAGTCTGTGAAATAAATGACTCTCATCCTTTTCCAGCTTGGCTGAAGGTGCGATGAGGCAGCAGAGCTACCCTGAGGGCCTCTGCTCTGCTGGGCCTGGCTCTCTTTGTTGGGAGCCCTTTGACTCTGGCTCTGGCTCTTCTCTGGCCAGTGGCTCTTTGCAGAGGTTTGGGCCTCTGTGTGACCAGCCAGGAGTGAAGCGAGGACCGTGGGGAGCTCAGCAGACACTCCTGGGCTGCCTGTTACACGGCCATTCCCTCACTGTACACCCCGACGGGTCCAGCTTTGAACTGGGGTTGCCATCTGGCTCTGAGGGTTAAACCTCGTGGGAGAACAGGGAGGACACCAGCTTAGAGGGTCAGTCACATGCAGCTTCCTTTTGGTGGTGGTAAGGACAGAAGTTAGCACACCTGAAGGTGCAGGAATATCTCCTCCTCCACACCCAGCAGCTCCTGGGAGCTGAGGTGGGCTCTGAGGACAGGGCAGTGGTCCCTCCTTCCTGCAGTCATCTCTTCCATCAAGACAAACATGTTGGCTTGCTCATACTTCTCAGTTCTGCCTGTGACTTCCTCAAGCAGCTTTATGTTCTGAGCTACTCGGCCACCTCTGTGTCCCACAGGGCCATGCCCTGTTCCCAGCCAGACTCCAGCATTCCCATAGCCCAGCTGATGCTCCTCGACCAGGGTGCCCAAAGGCTCCATTCATATCATGACCTCCTGCTCTGCCCCAGGAGTGCTCTGAAGCATCTCCTACATTGTTTTCTAAACCAAAGGGGCTGCTCTATGGATAATTTCAGACCTGTGTAGGAAGGATCCTGTGGAGTCCTTTTGCCCAGCATCAGTTGCTTGACCCCACTAAGAGAGGTGAGCTGTGACACCTTGAGCGTATCCTGTCTGCGGGGCGGTGAGCGTGTAGTAACGGGTCAGAGATAGCTGAGCAGGAGGCCTGGTGGCATCTAAACAGAACTCAAGGATGGTTTTACTCAAGAGGATGCGCATTTTGGCGAGAGTCTCATGCTGCTTGGTTTGGTGGGAGCCACGGCCACCCATAGAGTGCGTCCCTTAGTACCGGGGGCGCTCTGGCTTCCATCTGCCAGCCAGGTTTTTGGGAATGGGTGAGTTTTGTTAAGGACTGCAAAAAGTCCTGGTCCCCCAGAGTCCTTCCCAACTAACTGGCTGTCTGCCTGGCATTGCTGTAGGGCGTGCACTTGACCTTTAAATAAGGTGTGACCAGACAGAGCTCCCACGGCAGAAACAACAACGCTTTCTGCTTTCAGATGATGAGCTCACCCTTTTGGAACACATTCAGATATTTCCCCATTGCTCGGCAACAGACAAGCTTTCCAGCAATAGATCAGGTTCTACTGGTCTGTGGTGGGACAGGTAATAGTGAAGACAGTCGAGGATAGTTTGGTTTACTGAAAGTATCAGAGCAGAGTTAGAGCTCTTGGGTGGCTTTCAGCAGCCACAGTCATCATGCTCAATCCCAGCCAGACACCAGCTGTCTCCCAGTGAGTTCTTCTGTAAACAGACCTCTTAAGAAAACCTCAGACATATGAATGAATGTTCTGGGTGAGAGCAGAGACTCATCCAGCTTGGTCTCCTGACTGCAGCAGGGTCCCATCGCTGCTGGTTCTGGAGGAGTGCACAGATGGGCAAGCCCACAGCAGCGCTCGACCCGGGTATGCTCTCGGCTCGCTGCAGCCTGCTGCTGAGGAGCTTCCAGAGCTAGCACGTCTGTATTTGCTGTGGTAGCTCTGAGCTGATTTTTGAACCCCTGTGGACCTTTGATGTTCAGTGATCAATAGATTAAGGGTGCACAGGTTGGTTTTGAACTCTGCTGCCTGGTCTTTTGATGCCACTTGGTTCTGGTATTTTGAGAGACAGTAACTGTCCAGGATGTAAATGATCCTTGTCATACCTCACATCTCTTTGATAACGATGAGGCTGCTGATCTTTCCTTTTACATCATCTGTGTTGCCTTCTCTGCCTTGTGATGGGAGAAGGAAGGAGGAGGAGCTCTGTTCCATATCTGACTGGCATCTGACCATGAATACAGACAGTGGTCTAAGGGTGTCTTCTAGTTTGGTTTGTATATATTCCCATAATTGCTTTTTTTTTCTTTATTAAATAATCTGGTATTACCAGCAAACATCATGTCACCACCCGTCTCCTTTACAAGATTTTTAGGAATATCTAGACCATCACATGTTCGTTGATCCTGTGCCTGAGATCAGCTGAGCTGCAGCCAAACCCTAATGGAACAACCTCTATTTGCAAACATTCCCCTGCTGGAATCCCTCAAGTAGCTGTTAGCCTGCGCTTGTTTGGTAACAACAAGGTGGGTTTTGTGCCTCTATCTTCAGGGTGACCAAGCCCTGGAACAGGCTGCCCAGGGAGGCTGTGGAGTCTTCCTCTCTGGAGA
Source organism: Baryphthengus martii (assembly GCA_013396935.1). Classification (NCBI taxonomy): domain Eukaryota; kingdom Metazoa; phylum Chordata; class Aves; order Coraciiformes; family Momotidae; genus Baryphthengus; species Baryphthengus martii. The sequence goes on along the minus strand of VWZK01010809.1, from coordinate 280,384 downwards.
GGTTCAGAACCCTCCTGGGTGCCATCCTGTGTAATGTGTTCTGGGCAAGCCTGCTGTGGTGGGAGGGTTGGACTAGATAATCTCTAGAAATTCCTTCCAACTCCAAGGATTCTGTGATTCTCTGATCTTTTCTTGTAGCCTCTGCACCTGGTGAACAGCTTCATCCAGGGTTCGTACAAGGGCAGCAGTCCAGGGATAGAGAAATGAGGAAGGACTCCTGGCTGAGGGAAAGGCAGGCAGAGCTGCGGAGCCGGCTGCGTGGCAGGGAGGGTGCCAGGGGACACGTGTGCCATGTTGGAGTGACTGGAGCATGTGCTGGCCCTCCCGTGTCCCTGCGGGCAGGGGATGAACTGGGGCTGTTGTGGAGCTGCTGTGAGCTCAGAGGACAAATACCAAAAGTCTATAAGAAAGTCCATTTCCTATTTTCCAAGGATTTGCCGTTGACTGTTTTTGTCTTTTTAATCATTTCGTGATTTAATCCCTTACAACTTCCTTTTTAATCTGCTGTTGATGTCAGTCTGACAAAAATATCTTGCTTGTCTGTTTTGAATACCGAACCTTAATGAACACATTAAGATTTTGAGTTTTCTGAAACATCTCTGATATTCCAAGACATGTTCCAAAACTTGTGTCAGGAGAGAGAGCTCGGCCAGCTCAGATTTGTGAGCTACATCTGCACGGTCCTCGGGGTATTGAGCTTGTAGAGCCCTGTGGCTTGAGCCAGTTGTGTCTGTACTCCCTGGAGGCAACAAGTTTGAGAGTCTTCTCGTGCCTGGAGAGAAATGCTTGTTCCATTTGAGGCTGGAGGCAGGGAACAGGCCAGGGATGGGCCACTGTGGATGGTCAGGGGCTTGCGCTCAAATGGAAGCTCTACCCTGCAGTGACACCACGGAGCAGATGGTTCCATAAGCTGGTCTAGTCACCTGTGCTCAAACCTCTTTAACTTCTTGTTACTGGGCTGGTGAAAATAATTCCTATTCAAATGCAAGACAAGCTTCCAGTTTGTCCCAGAAGAAGAAGAAAAATCTTTAACATACTGTTAATAAGCCATCTTTTGTTGTAAAATAGTTCTCTGTACGCTGGTATAGTTTGGGATTTCACCTTCTTAAAATGTTTCTTTGTAAACTTTTTGCCTTGCCAGGACTCTGCTGAACGATACGAACCATGACTGTATTTCATTACTTATAATTTCAGTTTATGGTGATTGTGAAGTATTTCATCCTTTTTATTTGCATTCTCTATTTTATCATTACTATCTTTATTCCCTAGGCATGACAGCTTTTTAATTAAACTTGCCTGGTGATTTAGAAAGAATTGGTACTGATTTTTTTAATTCCTTTTTTTTTTTTTCTTTTTAAATCCTTACACGTGTTCCCCTTTTCAGCTATATGCCGTTACCCTTTGGGTATGCACGAAGGGACGATACGAGATGAAGACATCACTGCTTCCAGCCAGTGGTACGATTCCACGGGACCCCAGTATGCACGGTAGGTTGGTCTCTGGCTAAAAAAAAATGTAATCCTTTTTATCTTCTAGATATCCAATATGTGGTTGAGGAAGAAGTTCCCTCACTCTTAAAGAAACCTGTTTGTTTAGCTTGTTCGCTGCTTCCATATTAAATCTGATTAGTGCACAGTAAAAGACCAAGAGTCAGGAGTCATGGTCGTAAGCTGCAATACAGGAAATTCTGATTATTGAGAAAAAAATAGTTCCTTCCCCACGAGAATGAAGTGGTGGGACAGGTACCCAGAGAAGTCGTGTTGTGTCAATGTTTGAAGATTTTCAGCACTTGGTTGTACAAGGCCTTGAGCCACACACCGGAGACTTCCAGAGGTCGCTTCTGACCCTCATCTTCCTGTAGTTCTGTGAATAAATCTCTGATGGATTTGCGACTTACAGATCAGCTGGAGGCAGTGCCGCTGGGGTTCTTGTGGAGTGCTTGAACCTAAGTCAGAGGAAGTCATTTACAAGGATGAACTTTTCAACACTTCCCTCTTGAGGAAGTGGGCTGTGTCCACTTTGGCTCTAAAACCTGGAAACCGGAGAGATAAGGAATTGTTAAAAAGCAGCTAAAGGCTTTTCTCTCAATGTTAAGCTGTACTACATATTTCTCATGAGCTTGGCTTATCATTTTTTGGGGATTTCATTTCTCTCAAAGCTACCAACTGAGGATTTGCAAAATACTTTAAAAAGCCAGTTTTCTTAGAATTGTTTGTAATGATGATATCAAACATTCCTACAGTTTTGGTACAAGTTAAAATAGGAATTTCTAGTTAACTAGGATATGTTTTTATGACCAACTTGGGCACTCTGAAATCATAAAATTCTCCTAGATGTGATATATTTTTTGTTAGTCTGTGGTAAAGCAAAGCTGCAAAGTGACCTCTGTTTTAATGGAGTTTGAACAAGCCTGTGGAGCTGAAAGCTGGGAGACTTATTTTGTTCTCTACCGTACGGCTTATCTCCAGTTCTACAAATACTTCAGGCATCACTTACCATCTGTTACCATCGTCTTGTTGCCAGGGCAGCTGGATGTCCACAGGGTGAAGACGCGAAGGCACCCTCTGGCTGACTTCAGTTTGTTGGAGGTCGCAGTTGTCTGTCCCTGTCATTTCACAGCCACCCTTCCTGGCTTTCTTAAAACTTCTTTTACTTACTGCTTCACTGTAAGAAAGACTCGCACAAACAGCTGACCAACCTGGGACAGAAATCTTCTCTAGCCTGCTCCTTGACCTTCAGTGTCTCCTGGAGGCTTCCTTGATGCACTGGGGTTGGCACTCACTGATCCCATCAGGTGGAGGTGGGATGGCTGTCTGAAAGACAAGGGCACTCCAAGACCTTGCTGTTTGCTAGAAACTCCCTGTGCTAAAAAGCCCACGTGGTCTTTTTGTGTCTGGATAAATATTTCACATTTAAAACTCACCACCCTGTGGCTTGCAGAGCTGAGCCTGCAGCAGCTCAGGTCAAGCAGCACTTCCTTCGGCGGCTCCACCTGCTCATTGCTGCAGCTCTGCTCACTGTGCCATCCCTCCATCTTTCTCCAGGGCTAAAGCCCTTCATCTTTGCGCCAGGTGCCACAATGGTCAAGTTCAATGCAGAGGCTCCCGCGTCGCACACTTAGCAGTGCCCTGCGCAAGCAGCTCTGATGAATGAAGGAAATGTGGAAGATGCATTGAGATGCCACAAAAGAATTTGTAGTTCATAGTATCACAGACTGGTTTGGGTTTGAAGGGGCCTTTCAAGATCATCTTGTTCAATTCCTGCAGAGGGAGCAGGGACATCTGCGACTAGAGCAGGTTGCTCAGAGCCCCATTCAACCTCCCCTGGAATGGTTCCAGGGATGGGGCATCAACCATCTCTCGGGGCGACCTGGGCCAGGGCCTCACCACCCTCAGCATCAAAAATTTCTTCCTTCTCTCCAGTCTAAATCTCCCTCTTTTAGTTTAAAACCGTCCCCCCTTGTCCTGTCCTAACAGGCCCTGATAAAATGTTTGTCCGTATCTTTTCCGTAGGCCCCTTTAAGTACTGAAGGGCCACAATAAGGTCTCCCAATGGGCAGAGCTTTTCTTTCTAAAGTGTATTTTTAAGATAGCTCCTCTTTGGGCTTGTTAGAGCTGTGGGAGGTGGTCAAGTGGAGGTTCAGGCCTTACTGCAGGAGGTTTAGGAGAAGTGAGTGTGCCCTGTACCAGCAAGGCACTAAAATGTGTATGGTGTGCAATTACCTCCTGAGTAGTGTAGTTGTTTCTGATCCACAGGGAAGTCTGTGTCTGGGAAAGAAGTGACTTCTAGCAGTTAATAAAAGATGTCTAAAACTGTGGGAGTTGTTCTGGAAAGGGCAGAACTGGCTACAGGACTGAATCTCAATCAACCCTCACCCTAAAGGGAAGAGAGGTTTGATAGCCAACCATCAGGTCTCACTTACTGATTTAGGTTCTTTCTCCTAATTCTCAAAATTTCAAGGTTACTGGGAAGGCTGGATCCTCGGAAGTGACCGTTTTTTCATGTGTGTGGTTTTCCCCTTAGGTTGCAAAGGGAAGAGGGGGATGGAGCATGGTGCCCGGCTGGCTTGTTGCAACCAGAAGATGTCCAGTTCCTGCAAATTGACCTGCACAAGCTCTTTTTCATCACCTTGATTGGGACTCAGGGACGTCATGCCCGTGCCACAGGCAAAGAATATGCCCGTGCTTACCGGATCGACTACAGCCGCAATGGAGAGCGCTGGATCTCCTGGAAAGATCGTGAGGTGAGTGTAGTAGGAGCTGAATCGTGGAGTACACACGGAAACCAAGTCGTAGAGAACTAGATTGTAGAAAGGATGTCCTCTGCACAGTACTCAGTGCATCGTACTTTATCCTGACTTGTCTCTGTCAGGCATTCAGCGTTTCCTGCCTTAGTCCTGTGATGGACCTGATCCCCCAAATCCCAACCGTTGTCATGACTGAAAACTGCCTTTTCGCTACCTTTCTATCCATGTTCAAAACATCATGTGAATGTCCCTCCACCAGCCAGATAAATGTCCCTCCACCGTGCTTCTAAGTTGGAAGCTGCAAGTGAGATGCTGCTTTGTGATTAAACACAGGGAGGGGGTGGCAGGGAATGGAGAGGAGTTTTGGACGTCTGATAGCAGTGTTCAGTGTAGGGAGCGATGAGGAGGGATTTTAGAGGGCAGGAAACATGCTGAGCACGCACTCAGAGAGGCTTCCCCACTCGCCACAGTCGTCTGCTGCTGTCTCCAGCCTCAAGCGCACGGCTCGGCAGTGGCTGTGCTCTGGCTGTGTTCAAAATCCTTTAATAAACTTCCCCCGGGATGGAATCGCCTTCTCCCATCTGCAGCTCGGCTGATCTCGTCACTCTGCCTCAGGCTGGCTTGTGGAGTCTGAAGACCTAAGCCAGACTATGAAGGTACTGGGTGTGGTGATGTTTTCTTGCACTGGGGTGCTCTGGCAATCTCGTGGTGCCTGTATTAGGTAATAGCTTCTAGCTTGGCGATGAGTTATTTGCTCACCCAGACCTTTGATCAGCAATTTGGCCGTTACCATTCTCCTGCCCATCCCACACGTTTTGGTGTATGCTACAAACACTGTGTTTGCAGGATGGGAGAGGAAGTTTAAACTCCATGGGGCTGACTGTTCTTCATCAGTACTTCCTCAGGTGAGGTCTGCCTGCATCCTCAGTTATACCGGAATTCAGTTGGTTACGTGTCCACAAGCAGCTAAATGCCCCTTGTCTCAGACAGCAGCCCTGTGGGGAGCGGTGCTCTCGGCACTCTGCACCGGGTTAGTGTCCCGTGTCACGATTTAGTGGGGTCAGCTTTTGTAAGATCTCCCTCTTAGGTCGTAAGAAGGTAATGAGCGTGTGTTCAGCTGTGCCTGATGCTACAATTTGAGCCATCTTCTGTTCTGTATTTCTGGAAGTCCCTTTATATTCTGTCAGCGCCTGTAGCTGTTTCCCATCACATGAGACCAAAAAGCTTCCCCTCCTGGTATCCTTAGAGAAGATGTTTCTGCTCCTGCTCTTCTGGACATACATGAGGGGGTGAATTTCCTGCCATTTCAGCTCCTCTGAGAAATGACTTTCCACAGAATGTATTTTTCAAAACATGTCACCAGTAAGGGACATATTCCATCAGTGAATCTGTATTTCAGAAGCACTGCTGTCTGCTTAAATAATTTGGTAAAACTGTCCTGTGAAATCACTCAGACCTTGGAATGAAGTGCAGATGGAGGAGCAAGATCCTAATCTATTTATTGGTATGCATTAGGAAGGCCTTTACCGGTCCTGCAGTTGATTGCTGCCCTGTCACTGATATTTCAGAGAGTGACTGTGGGAGCCCATCTTGGGCAGAGCTACATGCCAAAAAAACCCCAACCCAAACCTCTTCACTGTGCTGCTAAATTTTAACAAGCAGCACAGTCTGCTCCTCACCAGGAAAGTCACCTCCAGCTTTCATTTGCTCAGTAAAGGCAAAGAGTCAATTTGGGGTCCCCTTGGCTCTGACACCAATTAAGGATGATCTCTTCGCTGGCACTAACGTTGCGTGACACAGCGCTGTGAAGTCCTGGACCCTCAGCAACTTCTGCTATCAGCCACCCACACTTGGGTGCCAGCAGCACCACTTCATTCTTGTAATTGAGAACATCGGCATCACAGTGACCAGGACTGGAAACTGGTGCCGCGTTTGTTCTGCTTTGGGGTTTTTGTCCCTGTGTGCTCAGTAGCAGCAACCCCACCTTGTGGAGGTGCTGCGAAAAGTGCATCTTCTCTTCTGCTTCTCTCGGAAGGTGTCTGTACAGGGCAGGCAAAAAGACACCTTGTGGAGGTGCTGCGAAAAGTGCATCTTCTCTTCTGCTTCTCTCGGAAGGTGTCTGTACAGGGCAGGCAAAAAGACACCTTGTGGAGGTGCTGCGAAAAGTGCATCTTCTCTTCTGCTTCTCTCGGAAGGTGTCTGTACAGGGCAGGCAAAAATGTCAGCTCTTCCACTGCGGAGCTGGTGCAAAGGTACCTTTTTTTGAGGGGGGATGGCTGAAACTTTCTTCTTACTGTGTCCAGCCCTGTGTCCATCTTGGCTTTTTGGTTTGACTTACCTGCTGCTTTAGAGGTTTCCTGACAAATGGTTCACCTCCAACTTCTGTCGTGAAGATGTGGGGTATTCTGCCATATGCTGTCTCCTCTTGGGTTTTATCTCCTATCAGCAAGGTCTTGTGGAGCCAGCCTAGGTGGCCTCCGCGTCTCCTGACTTAGGCCATCTGACAGCTGAAAGGGTTAATTGCTGTCACTTGGTTCCTGAAGACAGGGGTTACTTACGTGTCCCAACTTCATTGGAAGAAGTTGTGGGTGTTTCTCCTGAGAGGAGAGGTACGAAGAGGCTGCAGATTAATAGCCAGTTGAGGAGCTGATGAGGAAGCAAGGTTACTTTTTGGCTTTCCTTCTTGTTTTTTTTTGGCCAGCTCTTGGGACTGGGCACCTTTGTATAGCTGTCCAGCCAGGTGCAGGAAACATTTCCCAGCTATCCTGCTGCAGTCCAGTGGACCACCAGATGTGTTTGGCCCTTCTTCAGGGAGGTGCAGTCTTCTGAGTGATTTCTTTTTGTGATACAATGAAGTCTTTCACTTCTGAATGGATTCTACAACCACATTCACCCTCTGGAGTTCTCTCCTGCTGTCACGAAGAAGTAGTCACCTTTTGCTCCCTTCTTGGTCTCCCTCCTCTTTCTAATTGCCTCTGCATCAATAATTGCAATCTGCATGGCCTTTGAGTAAGGATAAGCCTCCGCTTATCCTTCCCACCAGCACACCCGTCACACTTGTAATTCAGGCTTTTGACATCAGAAATATTCTTAATTTTTCCATAGGGCTAAAATCTTTCCAAAAAATCTCTTGGGCTCTTTGTGTCCGTTGCTGGGGAGTTGACAGCTTCAGCTCTTTCCATACACTGACCGTCAAATACATAGTGGGCTGTTCCCAGAACCACGGTGAGTCTGAGGGGAAGGGGAGGGTGGAAGCCCTTGCCCTGTCAGACTGCACTTCAGCAGAATGGGGTGACTGTGGCAATGCTGAACGCTTCAGTTCAAGAAATCTGCTGTGCAGGTGGATCTTTCGATGTTCTTGCACCTGCATCCCCCAAATGCTGCAGCTCTTCTGGAATCTTGTTGGCTTGTGGAGAAAGGGCATCAGGACACCAGTTACCTGGTGCAGCGATGAGGGCAAGTGCTCGCTTACCTGTTGTTAGGATGTATGTGGAGACTCACTTGAAGGAGAGGTTACATTCTGGTAACTGGAGCTCTCTGCAGTGTATGGAATCATAGAATGGCTTAGGTTGGACGGGACCGCAGAGATCATCTCATCCACCCCCCCTGCCGTGGGCAGGGACACCTCTCAACCAGACCAGGTTGCTCAAGGCCTCATCCAACCTGGCCTTGAACACCTCTAGGGAGGGGGCATCCACAACTTCTCTGGGTAATCTATTCTGTTGTCTCGTCACCCTCGTATTGAAGAACTTCTTCCTAAGATCCAATCTGAACCTATTCTCCTTCAGCTTGAAACCATTTCCCCTTGTCCTATTGCTGGGCACTCTTGTGAAGAGTCCCTCTCCAGCCTTCCCATTGGTTCCCTTCAGGTATTGGAAGGCAGTTAAAAGGTCCCACTGGAGTCTTCTCTTCTGCAGGCTGAACAATCCCAGTTCCCTCAGCCTATCCTGATAGCAGAGGTGCTCCAGCCCCTGGATCATCTTTGTGACCTCCTCTGGACTCGTTCCAACAGATCTATGTCCCTCCTATGCTGGGGCCACCAGAACTGGATGCAGTATTTGAGGTGGGGTCTCACATGAGCAGAGTAAAGGGGGAGAATCCTCTCTCTTGATGTGCTGGCCACACTCCTCTGGATGCATCCTAGGATAGGGTTGGCCTTCTGGGCTGCCTGAGCACACTGCCGGCTCCCGTTGAGCTTCTCATGTAGTCCACATGTACGTTCATCTCCCACCTGCTTCTCCCCTCTCCCTTAGAGTGCTCCCTGGTGTGGGTCTGCTGGGGCCAGGAGGTGAAATGGCAGCACCTTCACCCTGTGAGCCATGTACCAGGTAGGAGGAGGGGAGCAGCAGCAGCGAACCCTCTGCGGATCCTGCATGGGAAAGCTCCCCAGTCTCAAATGCCACGGTATGAGTCCACTGCTGGTCAACTGGGCAGCACCACAGGGAAAAGTTTCTGATAAGGATCTCTCTTCTGCAGGTGATCCAAGGCAACATCGATACTTACGACGTGGTCTTGAAAGATCTTCGGCCTCCCATCATTGCACGTTTTATCCGGGTGATCCCTGTGACGAAGATGCCGATGACCGTCTGTATGAGGGTGGAGCTCTATGGCTGTGTCTGGCATGGTAAGTAGCAATTTCCATGCCTCTCACTGGAAAGTGGTCCTTTCCCAGTGCTGGCTGGGACTCGCCAGCGTCCTCACGTGTGCAGTGGGGATCCCAGGCCCACGGAACTGCTTCTGTTGGTCTACCTTGTAAATAAAAGGATCATATGGACAGAGATGATGGAAGGCTGCTGCTGCTACTGTGTTTCTGAGGTATATGGCCTTCTTTTTTTAGATGGTTTGGCATCCTATAGCATCCCTGAAGGAGGGACAGTAGCGGCTCCTGGCTTCCCCATCGTTTATCTGAATGACTCGACCTATGATGGCTACCAGGAGCGCAGGTGGGAGAAGTTGTCCTGTCCTCTCTCGGTGGCTGTGCAAATTCTCTCTTCTTTCCTACTTACCTTAGTAGTGGTAGCTTGTATCCCAAACGCTTCTTTGAGACCCGCAGAGCTGCGGTCTAGCCTGCTAGTTCTTCGAAGCATCGTGGCTTTGTTGCTCCAGGCCCTTTGATACGTAGTTAGTTGCTCTTCTAAAGGAGGGCAGGGGCTCAGGGCGCACCAGATTTGTTTTCTCTGGCTGACAAAGGCTGGCAGGAAAGAAATAACTGGGGGAGGATCGGCAGCTGTTGTTGCTTCTCTTTAAAAAGAAGAGTGTGTCCTTGTACAGCTAAGTGCTGGCTTTGTTTGTAGCTTCTGTCTTTACATGATGTGATGACACAGCCCTGATGTGTCCGATTGCCTTAAAGCCCTCATCACTCGTGGCCTCTAATTGTGATCGTATTCATTGCACTGATTTCTTTGTTGGGTCGGGTATAGCCTTAAGCTGTCGTTGATACTGCAGGTCAGAAGGTGCTGCTACTCTTCTCTTACCCCAGATTGGAGTGGGAGAGCTGGCTGGACCTTCTACCTGTGCAGCCCCAGTGTCCCTGGAGCAGACGAAGGTCCTTCCCCTCTTCGTTGCCTTTGTCGCTTCTGCAGTTTGTCACCTGAAGTGCATTCTCTAGCAGACTGCATCTTCAACTGCTGCAGGAGGTCTCCAGGGGAAACTGGACATCCGAGAAAGTGCTCAGCACCTGAGCTCTAGGCCTGCACTCGGTACCTGTGACAGACTTGAGATACTGTTTTTGAAAACAAAGCTCTGATGGAATTGAAACAGCTTGGAAAAGTGCATGGCTCCCTGTGAGAAGCACCGAGCCAGCAGAGGCAGCACTGCCGGTGTGGTATGAGAGGAAGGTGGCTGGTTACTCACTGTAAAGGTTTCTTGGGTGTGATGCTTTTCCAGTTTGGGGTCAAAAAGCCTAAAGTAACTGGAGTTTGACGTCTGATGGCAAGGTCTGTTAATTTTCACGTCGCTGAGATCAGTTAGGTAGAGTGCCACATTACAGACATTTTTGAGGTGTCTCTGGTTTACCCAATAGTTGATTCTCGTGGAAGGAGAGTTCATCACGAGTCTGTATCTGAAATGTTGAGTAACTGGCTGAACTTTCAGACGTTTACTGTGACCACTTTCTTTGCTATAAATACAGGCTTGTGTGTATTTCAATAGCTTGAAACCTCAGACAAGCTTGGGGATGGGTGTCCTCTTGAGGCATCCCTGCCTGTGCAGGAATGTGCCTGATAAGTGCTCTGACAGGGTCTCTTCAGTGACCTGGTGTCATCCATTGATTTAAGGTGCTTTTCTTATATATCTTCTTTCTGTTGTCATTAACTGCCTGAAAACTTTTAGTGTTGCCTAGTTTGGTTTTTTTTTAGGCTTAGCAGTGATTTTTGTAAACTTATTTGTGTTCTATTGTGCTGGAGGTTAAGATAATGGTGTGGAAAGTACGTTCTTCATGCTTGTAGGATGTTGCAAGATACTGGGTGACATTGTCTTAATATTTTAGTATCTGATGCTTTCAAGCTGCATTAATATAGTAGGAATTGGATATTTAAAAAAAAAAAAAAGGGGTTTATGTACAGAAAGATGTCAGTGTTGCATTTAGCTGTCCAGCACTGGCTTAGGAAGCTGAGTCTGCTGGGGAGTCTCAGGGAGCTACAGGTGTAGGCAGAAAACCCAAGGTGCTGAGCAAGGACTCTTTTAGACCGCTTAACCTCTAGGTCATGTTCCTGACTGGCCTGGGAGCAGGAATCTGCTTTGTCCCGCTGTTAATCCTGTTCTGGAGTTCAAAGGCGTGCATACCTGTGCAAATCCTCATGACAGGAGGCCTCACCTGGCATGGACTTGCAGAACTTCTGCGTGTGTAGCAGCAGCAACTGGCCTGGGTCACAGGCTGCCGTGGGGCAACCGAATGAAACAGGCCCGAGGAGCAAGTTCAGGCACTAACACAGCTCAGCTCCTCGCACTGTCCCTGCTGTAGGACCAGGGACATGCCTGGGATGGCTCCCAGAAGACAGGTGGGTCAGGAGCGTACCACATCTGATGTCTTCTGCTCTGGGACAGTGCTGGGAAAACTGTAGTGGGCTCTGCACTCCTGGATAGAAGGTGGCCTGAGGGAGGATTCTGGGCAGAGAGTCTGATCAGCCTTGGAAACGGAGCCGGTAACATCCTCCCCTTGCACGAGGAGCAGTGCCAGAAATGACCCCTGGAACTGGCTGTGCCTGGATGAGCGGCTCATGGTCTCCCTGCTCTTTTTCCTGCCTTTCTGTGCCCACCTGCAAAACTTTCCCCACTGGTTTCCCCGGGACAGGATGGAGCAGCGTTCCTCCCATGCAACTCCACAGTGAAATGCTGCAATTAAAGCTCTCTTTGGAGAGCCCACAGTGTCATTTTCTGTAGTCTCGGCTTCCGTTCTCAGGAGACTCTGCTCATAGCTTGGCTTTGCTGTCAGCGCTTGATACCAGTGCAAAAATTTCTGCCTCTTCCCAAGCAGGGAAAGATTTTAAAAGCCCAGCCTGAACAAAATAAAGTTGATATTGCATAAGAACAAGGAATGAGTTCTTGTGCAGGATGGGTTAAGAGTAAATAAACTAGTATTTTCCTGGTCCCAGTTGAAGGACCCCTGTCTGTCACACTTGAGCTCTCCTGGCTGGTGTTCTACCTAACAGTTGGTTCTTTCTCGCTAGGCACTTGTACGGTGGCCTGGGCCAGCTGACGGACGGCGTGCTAGGGCTGGACGACTTCACACAGAGCCACCAGTACCGTGTGTGGCCAGGCTACGACTATGTTGGCTGGAAGAATGAGAGCTTCACCACAGGCTCTGTTGAAATGGAGTTCCAGTTTGACCGACCACGGAACTTCACCTCCATGAAGGTAGACAGTGTTGTCTGTCCAGCAGCCTGGGGCGGGCTTTGTGTCTGGGTGCTTCCAGATCACCCCTTTGGGTCCTCTTCCCAAAGCAGGAGGATACAAGGTGCCTGACAGCGGAGCCCACCACGGGCACAACTTGAGCCGGAGGTGTCCCAAGTTTGCCAACGTAGGCAGGTTGAAGGAGGGGAGCACTTGCCTCTCCAGTGCTCAGACACTCTCCTTTCAGTATTTGCCTTAAAGGAATAAAAAGCAGACACCTGAAGCAGTGGTTGGGAGCTGAGATGGATTTTTGGATGTAGGCTACTTATTGTCTAGGGGCCGCATGACCTTTGAGGTGAAGGAATGTGGTTGTGCTCCCGTTTTGACCAAAAATTTCTCTGGATGCCTCAATCCGTGTTTGTGCTGTGGTAAATTACTTAAACACACAGGAAAAGGATGAGCTGAACTTGGAGTCTGTAGTAAACAGCAGAATCTTTTAAAAAGGATTGGTGGCTTTTCTTGTAGAGATTTCAAATGGAGGAGAACCCACCACATCCTTAAGTAAATTGTTTTGGTGGTTACTTACCCTAGTTTTATTTTGTCTATTTTTAACTCGCGACCGTTGGCTCTTTGCCTGCTTTTGCTGGCGAAAAATAACAGTCCTGCCTTCTCAGAAATTTTCCTGCTTCTACACTGTGATTAAACCACTCTCCTAATCTTTGCTTCAATAAACTAAGTTGGCTGAACTTCTTAACACCTTCCCTGTGAGATCCAGGGTCGTTTTTGTAGCTGTCTTCCAGCCCTTTCTTTCTCTGCCAGTGCTCTTTTGGAGGTATAGAAACTGGAACTGGCTGGAGGCTTTCCATCAAACTGCATAAAAGAATGGTACCAATTTCCTGCTTTTGGACGAGTCTTCTTTGTTTATGAACCTTGTGATCATATTAGTCCTCCTGGCCAATGGAGAGGGAGCCAGTGGTCATTATGACTTTGGTATCATGCTAAAAGTCGGTTCAAAGTTACTGCTGTCCAGGATAAAAGTCCAACGTAGAAAGCATCACTTATATTTTAATCTCGAGTTCCCTACTCTGAAATGAGTCAGTCCTGAAAACTTCAGATTATTTTAGGAAACTTTTGATCTATTTTTTTTCCTCGTTTAATTGATATTCTTGCCAGTCATTCTGCTGTCTCTTTCAGATCATTCAAAAAAAGTAGCAAATAACCTTGAGCTCGGAATGTCTTCCTGTTAGAAAAACACCGAGAGAAGAATTTATGCCTTAACATTTGTAAGACTTAGTAGCTGACAATTTTTAATCAAATTAATATGATTCGTGAGTTCATACTGTGCTAATGGGAGTCAGACGATATAATGGATAAATCAAATGCCTTACAAAAGTCTGTCATGTAAACACAGCCATTTTGATCAACCAAACATAAGCTCATAAAAACAAGCTACTTCATCTGGTATTTCATTACAAAGCTGTATTGATTTGCATAAATTATTTTTCATTATTTATTGAATGTTGCCTGTTTCAGCTTGGCATTTATTTTGTACAGGCTACGTGGTCTGTAATACTATTTTTTTGTAATCTTCATACCTGGCCTTGTCCTGGTCTGCTGAACCTCCCCAGTATCCAAGAAAGTATTAAAAACTAAAAGTTAGCAACTATCGCAGCTGCGTTGCACATCACTTCGGCTTGCATTTTATAAAATTGGACTTTGGTAGGTGGTGTTTGGAATCAAAAATGTCTCTGTATCAGTCCAAGATGCGAACCCGTCCAGCTCCTGTCCAAATATGGCCCAGGTTGTGTATTGGAGGCATCAGGCTTTCCTGCCTTCCTCTGCATGGCTTTTGCTCCTTATTGAATAACGTCGTCTAAGCTTCATCTGTTCCTAATTATATGCAAATACCCTTCTTTTGTCTTTTTCCTGCTCATCAAGCCTGTCATCCTCATTACTGCTTCGCTGCTATTCACTGCCAGGCCTCGCAGAGGCCAAGCAATTAATAGAGTTCAAAGCTGCACTTTGTTTGCAAGCTGTTGTTGTCACAGTTGCTAATACTCCGCAGTCCTTAGGAGATCATTTTGAGGGTTGCTAGGAAGGGTTGGACCACTGTGGCTTTGAAAATGGAGTAGATTGAGGGACACTGAAGACTTTAAGGGTCTCCTTGTTCCTCCTGGTTCCTGGTTGCTGGCTGCAGTGTCAAGATAGCGTGGTCCAGATCTCCGGGGCCGCTGGCAGAACTTCTGCTGTCGTGTGTGTTTTGAAAGGTGCAGGGCGATTTGCGTTGAATAAAGACAGTAGAACAAGTCCTTGCAAGCCTTGTCCCTCTTTGTGGAACCTGCTTCCTTGGAAGTGGTGGAAGTCTGGTAGAGTGCCAGGTGTTTGGTAGAGATGGGTCTGCCAGTGGCACAGCCCAGGGAGATGGAGCTGTCACTTGTGTGCCAGAGCCTCTTGGTTTGGGTACAGCCCAAGAGCAGGAAGGGAGAAAGCTGCTACCAACTCTTGAGAGGGGAAAACAAAGGTCCCAAATGCGGAGTTGTGAAGTCATCCCCAAAGCAGTTTGTGAACCACTTGGTCTGAAAGTGGACTATGTGGAGCTGCAGCTCCGAGCTGAGGGGCTGCCTGTGTTTAGGTGAGATGGCAGCTTGGCAGCACAGTCACTGCGGTTCAAATTCCAGCATCGTTAGCTAAACCAGTGGAGCCACTGCAGCAGGGAGAACCCGACGGTGAGCCCCCAGGAGGGGTTCATGGATGCAGGCTTATGTGATGGTTCTCTTAAAACTTAGCTCCTCGACTGCCTTCGAGGTGTAACCACAGCAGAGGAGCTGCTGTATGCCTGGGGAGTATCTTCTTCAACTTGTACTGTTTTTTTCTGGAAAAAATTAGCTTAGACTGCAGATGGTGGAGGCTTGCTGAAAGAGGCTAGAGCCCAGGTGTAGTTTGTTTTGTTTTTTTCCCCTCTTAGGATACATGTTCAAGGAGAATTGGTCTGCGAGGCTTTAGACTAGTACAGGGTTTGTTTGGTTTTTTTTATATAGGCCTTTTGAAGAGCCTGCCAAAATGGGACTGTTAATGTAGCTGTTACATGTCTATTTAAGAGCTATTTCAGAATAACTTTTTGCACAGATGTTCTCCTTGCACACTATGGGTTGCTGGAGTTCTACTGGAACAAGTCACTCGTTCTGGGTTAGGAACATTCATCCAGGGAGACGGTAGAAACACAGAATCTTCCTGAATAGAAAATCTCTGAGCCTTGATTTAGATTTCAGTAAGTCTTCCTCCTGTCTGATGGTTCTGTTCTCTTCTTCCTAGGTGCACTGTAACAACATGTTTTCCAAGGGCGTGAAGATCTTCCAGAAGGTGGAGTGTCTGTTCAAACCGCGCCTGATTGCAGACTGGGAGTCCGAACCTGTCGGAGTGGAGACTGTCTTAGATGACAAAAACCCCAGCGCCAGGTTTGTGACTGTCCCCCTCAATCAGCGCGTAGGTAAAGCCATACTTTGCCGCTTCTACTTTGCTGACACCTGGATGATGATGAGCGAGATTTCCTTCCAGTCAGGTGAGCATTCCTCCAGTCGAGTAGATTGGGCCGAGTACAGAGAGCTAAAGAGATGGTGTGGAGGTGCAGGACGTGTGGGCTTGTCACGAGCGTGGGGCACTGTGGGGCTGCACGGTGGGAAGGAGGAGGTGAGAGGTTGGAAGGGCAGTGCAGAGGCAGAAAGGTCCAGTCTGTAGTGGATGCTTTTCAGGCTGGTACTGATGAACCTGCGCAGAAGCGTAATCAGGGCAACTGAAAATTGGACGGTAGAGCATTTCTTCATTGTTAGACGGTTGCCTGCTGGTTACGGGTTGATTTTTACTTCTCTTTACCAAGTATTTTGTTGTGAACAATGTAAGTATAACTACAGAAGGCGATCAAGTTAGAAGATTATGAAAAATAAGAGGCTGACTTCTGCTTTTCCTCGTCTTAACTGCAATGCAGAAGTCAGTGCCATGAGGTGCTTTACAAGACTCTAGAAGGGAATGGGGAAAAGTCTTGGAGAAGACCGCCAGCACTGACAGGGAAAGGATCTGGCTGTAGCTCTCTACTTGAAGATCCCTAATCAGCTCTAGTGAGGGGACATTCCTGGGGAAGGAGCACTCTGATAGCAGCTCGTTGCTTATCTTGCTGATAGCAGCTCCTCGTGGCTGCCCTCTGTCACATGTGGGACTAGGCAGTCTTAGTCTAGCCTGGGATGGTGGGCCTTATAATCACGCTAAAAAGGGAAAAAAAGCTCTTGCTCCAGTGCCCTGTGCCTGGCCATGCTCAGCGAAGCATCCTGCCCACGCCGGGGTTCACTGTGGTCGGGATGTACACACCGCTCAGCGCGGAGGCTCGTTCCTGTGGATGTGCTGGGAAGAGCTGAGCGAGCAGGTATCTGCTCGGGCTCTTGGTGACCTGCTGCGCGGGTCTCGGCCCCATCCTGCTTGGGAGGAAGGCAGGGTGGCGGTTGGGATCACACTGACCACGGGCAGGAGCAGGGAGGTTGATGGTTGGACTGACACCTTCCTTTCTGCAGACATGGAGAGTGTGAATCCAAATCCCGTTACGGTAGCCACGAGCACAACGGATCTCCTGGAAACAGAGTGCAACGCTACTGAGGGCACCTGGGGTGAGGCCGCCTGTCGTTTAGCCATGCCAAGGGCTCAAGGGTTGGGGGATTTCACAGTAACATCCTAGTTAATCACAGAATGGTTTCGGTGGGAAGGGACCTTTCGAGCTTATCTAGTCCACCCACCCCCTGCAGGGAGCAGAGACATCTGCAACTAGAGCAGGTTTCTGAGGGCCCCATCAAGCCTGACCTTGAATGTCTCCCGGGATGGAGCCTTTCCCTCTGTTTCTGGAGATCCAGGTATGGCCTGGTTATTGTGCAGGGCTACGTCTTACAGTCCTCTGAGCCTCAGCTATTTCTTCTTCCCTCTGAGGCTGCCTCAGAGCAGGTGGGCTGAAGGTGTGTATGTAGCCAGGGAATCTGCAAACTGGTTGCTCCAGTATGGGTCCATCGCACGAGTGTCCCAATGCCAAGAACAGCCTTTGACTGCAGAAGTTCTCTGTGCAATTCTGAGCTGTGAGCCTTCAAAATGAGAAGTTCTGCTAAGAGCAAACTGTGAGGACAGCTGGCGTTAATGCTTGGGAAGCTGCCTGAGATCTTTTCTGTACCTAACTGTAGGAAGGGCCGTGTAGGACGTTAGCCAGCACTGATAACAACCTGGCTTTGTTAACTCCTGATTCTTCTCATTCCTCTGTGATTGCAGAAACCACATCTTCTGTAACCAGCACCTGGATAGGAGAGAAAGCGGATGACTCCAGTACCTCCATCCTCGTGGGTTGCCTTGTGGCTATTATCCTTCTGCTCCTGATGATTATAATCATTATTCTTTGGAAGCAATATGTTCAAAAGAGGCTGGAAAAGGTAATACAATGGGGCTATTTTGCAGACACAAGTTCAGTACAGAGCACTAACCCTAATGAGCTCAGAATTATGTGGAAAGCACAAGATTTCCCCAGCTCTATAGAGCAGCTGAAACTCTGTTCTCGCAGCAGGGGACAATGCCAGCCCTGTCCAAGATGTTACTGGAAATTGCTGCACTTGCAGCCAATACATTACTTGACAACTGAGCATCACCTCAGCGGTTGGGTTTTTTTCCTCTTTTTTTTCAGGCCCCACGTCGAATCCTGGAGGAGGATGCCACAGTTCGCCTCTCCTTCTACAGCTACACCATTGCCAACAACCAGACCCAAATCCACCAGTCAAATCCCACCTATGAACGTGCTTTCCCACTGGATTTGGAATACCACCAGCCAGCTACGCTGCTCCAAAAGCTTCCGGAGCTCTCCCAAAGTGCAGAGGATTCAGGTAATGTAATTGTCAATCTTCAGAAGTTAGTCATTTATTCTTTTAGTATTTTTCATAGATTTTAAAATCAGTGTCTACATAATCTTCTGACTTCTGTGCAATACAACACTAGCTCAGGAACCCGACAAAATTCTGGAGCTCTGACACCTTTTCAGGAGGTGTAACTTTGGCAGATGGAGCACCAGCCCCACTAGAGGGTGGTGGCCTCTTATCGTTCCCGTTGAAGACTGTGTTTATACATTTGCCAGGTCATCTTTTAGGAACTGGTTTTGGCAATCAGGCTTCGTGTCATCACCCCCTTGGCGGTGGAGTTGCTGCCTGCAGCACACCTGGGCTCTCCAGACTGACTGGTGAAGACCTTTAGCACCTTTTCCGGCAGCTAAAGGCTCTTTGAAATTCCCTTAGAAAACACAGAGGGAAATGCGGCTCAGAATTGTCAATGGTGCCCTGGCTTCCAGCCCCAGGGGAGCTTCTGGAACCATGAAGAAGGGAACGTTTCCAACAGTCCCAAGTGAATGGAGGGGCAGTGCTGTATTCCTCCAGCCCTGACAGGCTGTGAAGATCCACCATTGTACTGCACAGGGAGACTGATTTGGACTGAGTCAGGATGTGAATTTGAAGCAGAGAAAGGTTCCAGGTACTGCTGACCCTACAGGGAGTTAATTCTGAAGAGTTATCCTGTGGTATTTGTGTCACTCAGCTGTAAGGGGTAGTGTGACGTGCTGACAGAGTATGTGGAAAATGGAAACCTCGCTCAGTTCTTGTTGCAGGAGGGAATCCAGAGTGAGACTGACATTGCAAACAACATCTCCCTGTCAGGTAAGGGGGACGGATCATCTTTAGGATGAATGAGAAACAGGAGATCACTTCAGACTCATGCCTCATGTCTGGGCAAGAACTTTAGCTCTCTGACTGGCTGGAGCAGGCAGCTGTTCCACACCAGTTCACTGGCACCTCACAAATGTACTGGTGTGCGCAGAAGTGTGGCCTGTTCTGGTTTAAGCTTGAGTTAAAGCCGAGTCTTCATCTGGGGGTACCTCGGCACAAGGTGGAAGGCGTGCAGCTAGATCCAGAGGTCTGCAGGGTTGAGGGGAGTGGAAGCTGGGCCATACTAGTTTTGAGGGAGTGAGTGTGTCTGACTCCACCTGTCTTTGGTTTCCCCGCAGTGTGCAGTGGGGACTACGCTGAGCCTGACCTGACCAAGTCCACTCCTCACCAAGGCTTTCAGAACAACGTTCCTCACTACGCCGAAACGGATATCGTCCACCTGCAAGGTGTGACCGGCAACAACATGTACGCGGTCCCTGCCCTCACTGTGGATTCACTCACCAAGAAGGACATCTCAGTGGGGGAATTCCCACGGCACCAGCTACGACTCAAGGAGAAGCTGGGAGAAGGACAGTTTGGAGAGGTACAGCCATCCTCATCTGCTTTTCCTCCAACAGAAGGGAGATGCCTGACAGAGCTGAATCTCCCAAGCTGCCTCTGACACTGCTTCATTCCTGGGGCTGTGCGTTCTGGGTACCAGTATTTTATTTAATCCGTGTCTTTGCTGTCAGGGAAAGTTGATGTCACTCAGGACAGGCATCAGAGAGCCCCATTCTGCACCCGTGAGGCTGCTACTTGGGGCCGCAGGAGTCTTCCTCAGCAGATGACCTTTGCAAACTTCTGTTTGCTCTCTATGTCCCTGTTTGTGACCTTACAGAAAAGGTCTGGGGTTGGGAATTCAGACTGTTACATGGTCTTCCTGGACGTTTCAAAGGTGATGGCTGTCACTCACCTTTAAGCATGAGAGTTTGCTAACTCTAGCAGGGATGACAGCCAAGACAGATCGTCTCTGGCTGCAAAACCCACTTTCTCAAGCCCTGATGCCCTCACATATTCTCTAGTATTGGTGTTTGCTTAAGCCCCAGTTTGTCAGAAGCCGCCGGCAGTGTGATACACGCCTCTGTCATCTGCCAAGCTTTCTCTTTACTTCTTGAGCTCCTTTCAAGCTGCAAATGTTTTCACCTTGCCTTTTCTTCTCTCCCTGCTTCGTTTCCACACTATCCCTAGTTCCATACTGAGCAGGTCTTCCCCTCTCCTGCTCCCACCCTTCCACTGTCTCTCTTTTTTCTTCCCAGCTTTTTCTCACTCACAGCCTTAAATTCTACCTGTCTACTACATTTTGGCCAAGCACAGCCCTTTCCTGACTGCTCCCTCCTCTGATATGCCCGTCTTTACAGTTCTTCCCTTCTGACGGCACAGCTCCCCTGCCCCAGCCCCCTCTCTGTGCCCCTCACTGCTTTCTGGATCACTCCCAGTATTGGGAAGGTGCCGGCATCCTCAGCCTCCTCACCTGGCTGCCAGTGCAGCCCCTTCTGCTTTTGCCTGGATCCTGCTCTCTCCTGGGCTGTGCTCCACACGTGAAACTGGCTTTTTTCCCTCATTGTTTTACTTCTGGTTTCTCCTTCCCTCTCATTCCTGTCCAAATAACTCCTCCTCCTCTGGGTTGTTCTACAGTGTGACCTACTTTAGGTTCCTGCCCTGGCAGGGGGTTTGGACTAGGTGATCTTTTGAGGTCCCCTAACATTCTGTGATTCTGTCAAATGGCAGCAGCCAGACTGCTCCATTTTCCTTGGAGATTGATTCAGAGCCTGTTCCGTTCCTCCCATCACAGGCTTTAGCGGTCGCTTTGCTAACGTGCCGCGATGCCTTCTCCCACCGCTCCTTCTCACCTCCTTAGTCCTTACCAGGATGATCATCATCCCATGCCCCACTCCACTGCTCTGCCGTAGTCTGCAAGTCTTACTTCTAGAAACATGGCTCATGGATTTTTATTTTTTTTTTTTCCTCTCCACTCAGAGCTTCCTTCTCTTTCAGTCTTTTTCTTCCTTTGACCATCTGCTCCCTGGACTCGCTGACACGTTACCTGTGCTCACAATACATGTGCTTTTAGTTTCCCTGGCTCTTTCCTGATCCTGGGCTTGTGGCTGTCCTTCCAGCAGATTTCACTCGCTGTGTAACTGCAGCAGCATCTCTGAACTCTTGTTTCTGTCCTGTGGGTTTCTCCCATTTTCTATGCAGCCTCCTTTTTCTCCTTACCATGCTTGTCACATAAGCTCTTGCTGCTTTCTTCATATAAAATCCATTAAGCTCCCATTACATTCCCTTCCCTACTGCGAGTCTTTGACTGGCACATCCAGTCTGCTCCCTTCCTCCAGTCCTTTTTCCTATCCCACACACTCAGGTCTATCTACTTTCCCCACCCCAGCATCTCTTGCCCAGTTCTCCATTTCAATAGGCATGCTGATAATTTCTGAAGCAAACATCTTGTCACCCCTTCTGGCAGCAATTTTATGTCTTTATTCATTTCTTTATCTGAGAAAACTTGGAATTCTGAGTACTCATAAGAGTATTCATCTCGGGATATATTCATGGGTGAGGCGTTCACATCATACACACATGGACACATGCACACACGCTTTTCTTTCTTGGAATTATCAGACTTTGGATAGCTGTCTGTAATTCCTGGACGCTCCTCAGCTCAGTTTGAGCGGTGACTCAAAGCTGCAGGATGGTTCTGGACTGGTATGGCTGGTGTGATGTGCTCTACACGTCAAACCTGCTGCAGCCGTGCTGATCGCACGCACACGCCGAATAAAGCAGAGAGCTCCAGGCACAGCGGCCTTCCTTCAACATCTCCAGTACGTGCTGGGCACACGGGCCTGCCCCAGCAGGCTACGGCACCAGTCTGCACGCGCGCTGGAAATTCGGTGTGTCGGGGCTGCAATCCGTGCGTGTTCCTACACCATGGGCTATGTAGTCTGTGTACACTTTCTGTCCAGGTTCTGGGGCCAACCGATGAGCGATTTCTGATCAGAACAGTGTCACCTTCATTAGATCGTTCAGCTGGTCACTCTGCCAGTGGTGACCAAACTGGTGGCCTCAGCCTGACGGTGTTTTCCTCTGGTTTTGTGCCTGCGTGTGCTCTCATAGTTCCCTCTGCCTTCTGCCCTGCAGGTGCACCTCTGTGAAGCTGATGGTCTGCTGGAATTCCTGGGAGTCTCATCTACAGAATTCACTCACCAGCCTGTTCTTGTAGCAGTGAAAATGCTGAGATCAGATGTCAACAAAACAGCCAGGTAAGCGCAGCCGCAACGCCCGCCATCCGGGAAGGAAAGGAAACACTCGCTGAGCAACAGTCCCTCGTGGTGACTTCTGGGAGAGTGTGTCGTGTGTCGCTGGTGTAGGTTCTGGGTGTTCACGTCAGAAACTGGACTCAAGCAGGGAGGGGGGATAGAAGTAGATGTAATGTCCAAGGGAAATGCTGTATTAGTCCCGTTTCCTGGGGAAAGGGTCGGTGTTGAGCGCAAGCACAGAGCCAGTGTGGAAACTCGCTGTGTGCAGAAGTGCAAATGTCTCCGGGCTGAGATTTCTTACATGCCACTTCTGCTTTCCTTAGACCAAGGAAAAGTTTAGGATTCGAACCTGTGTTTTCTCTTTTACAAGAAACGATTTCCTGAAGGAGATCAAGATCATGTCACGATTGAAGAACCCAAATATCATCCGGCTTCTGGGGGTGTGCGTGCGCGACGACCCGCTGTGCATGATAACAGAGTACATGGAAAACGGAGACCTCAATCAATTCCTGTCACAGAGGGAGATCTACAGCAAATTTGCCATTTCAAACAACATTCCCTGCGTCAGGTAAGAGCAGCTGCCCGTGGTTGGGACAAATCAACAATCCAGACGTACCACTTTCATCTGCTGTCACCTTCTTCCAGCCTGGCCACTGCCACAGCCCGTGCTGTGCACACCCGTCCTGCTTCACGTGGGAGGTTGTTCCTGAGGCCTCTGGAGCTTTGTGTTCCTGTGAAGTGTCCCTGGCTGTGGGCTGTTCTGGTCACAGTGACCATCTGAGATGTATTGTTTACAACATGACCATCTGTTTATGTTAGTGGGCTTGCATCAAACATGTCATTAATATGGGAAGCCAGTTGCATTACAGCAAGAATTTTGGGATGAAAATCAAGAATTTCTGTTAGGCTTTTGAGAAGGTTCATATGTTCCTTGGATGGCTAAAAAATATTACATGAGGGGAGCTGGGTGTGGAGCTTCACTAAGGAAAGATTTTATCAGCCAAGAGAAGGAGAATATTGGACAAAAAAAAAAAACCAAAACATTTTCTGTCAGTGGTGGCTCTTATTTCCATCCTCTGTGGAAGGATTAATTCTAATATAAAAACATCTTTATAATTGCAGAAATCTTCTCCTCAGAGGAGGGTTGTGCGTAGGACTAAAGTATTCTGCTTGAAAAAGAATTGTGCAGCGATCAGAAGTTGCTGCCTTTGGCATGTACCTCCCCAGAGGATTCGATCTATGTCTAGTTCCAGAACTGGGCAGTTAGGCAGAGCCAGCTCAGTTGATGGACTGGACAGGAGGTGGCTGAGTCTTAATGCGTCGAGACAACGCCAGCGTTTCTGCCAGTAGCTGGCGGTGGTCAGCAGCTCTGTCAGGGAGCCTTAAAGTGGCATCCTGCAGTCATGACACACCAGGAACTGGGGGGTGGGAGGGCATTTGCATCCGAGGAGAAATATATTCCAGGTCTCTCCAGTCCCCTGCCCTTCCTGCACATCTGAAACAGCTTTCACCTTTAGACTCGTGTCTGTTTTCCTGGCCACAGCTTCAAACTGTCCTTTTCTTCTCTATCTCACCTCTCATCTGACTTCAGCACCATGACTCACATTATTCCTCTTTGGTGTTCATTTCTTGGCTCTAACTCTTTTTCTTTCTCTCCAGCTCATCCTTCAGTCTCTCCTTTTGTCCCTCCCGGCCAGATACATTTTCATGTTAAAGGAAGCCGGTGGGACTAGCTCAAGTATCTGTCTGAGAGAGCTGCTTACCAAGAGTGAAATGAATCCTCCTGCAGCTTGTCTCTGCCAATGTCTGATTGACAGGGCAAGCTCCAACCATCCTCCCTGTCTCTCAAGCTCAATATTTGCTGCACCAAATGTGGTGCCCAGCCCTTCCCTGCAGAGAGGTTGCACATTTTTGAGTCTGTGTGGCTCTCTGGTGTCTGAAACACGTCTCCCTGCTATCTGCCTGGCTGGCTGCCGAGGCGTGGGGACGAGTCTGCCGAGGAGGGTCTCCCGCCCTACCCTGCTATGCGCGGAACCGCGCGCATCAGGCCCTGCGGAGCCTGCTGAGCAGAGGGGCAAGGAGACGAAAGGTACTTGCTGATGAGACCCTGCTGGAGTGTGCAGGTGGGACTGGAGAGACCGGGATGCTTGAATGGAAAGAGCAACAGCTCCAGGGAGACAACTGCAGCTGAGCAGGGAAAGGGAAAGCGTAGGATCTTTAGATCATGGTAGGGGTTGGAAGGGACCTCTGGAGATGGAGTCCAACCCCGCTGCCAGAGCAGGATCACCCAGGGCAGGCCACACAGGAACGGATCCAAATCAGGTTTGAAAGTTTCCAGATAAGGAGACTCCTTGGATACCTTGGAGGCTGTGCCCACCCCTACACAAAAAGCCAAGAGCCAGGTTTGCAAGGTACAAGTGGGTGGCAGAGTTCCTTCTCTGGGGCTCAACAGGTCCACCCGGATCAGGAGGAACCTCGAGCTGACTGTGCGACTGGGCCAAGTGTCGCCCAGCTGAATTGTGGTGTTCACCAGGAAGTCTGGGAGGAAAGTGGTGCCCAGACCCTCCTAGCAGTGCTCTGCTGGGGTGAGGGGCTCCCTCTGCATGGCTCTAGCAATCAATTCGCTATTGATTAGAATCATAGAACGCTTGGGGTTGGAATAGATCGACTGCATCTGTTATCAGATTCATTGCGTTGTCATTTGGATAATGTGATAGTGCTTTTCTCATTGCCACCGGAACGCAACGAGGAGGAGACTAAGACTTTCTTTTTCTGACATTTTTCAGAGATACAAACTGGAAACAGTTTATTAGAGTTGTGAACAAATGCTTGGTTGTGGGAAGCATTTGAGCATCCGCAGTGGGAAATAAACCAAGCATCATGAAACAGTGTGTGATGAATGCTGAAAGTCAGATGGGCCAAACTGTGCCTGTAGTGCAAATTTATTAATATTATCTTCGTTTTGCTAAGCGGGGGAATTTAAATCATCTTAGATGGAAAATGCATCTGATTAAATATTTAATATTACTGAAAATATAAAGTAAGTTCTCTTTAATATTAAGTGACATACCTGTGTGAATGGGAGCGTGTGGTAGTCGCGGTGTTTGAAATACCAGGCTAAGCAGTTTTTAAACTTGTTTTTTTTTCATTTTTCAAGTCGGTGTTTTGCATAAAATCTTTGACAATCTTGAAATGAATGCTTGGTACGGAAAATCTAAAAGGCGTCAAATTCTAGGGGCCCTGAATTTCAGGGCCGGCTTGTCTGTTCCGGCTTCGTCAGCTCAGGACTTGGCTTGGCCTGGCAGGTGGGGGTGGTAGTGCCCTGAAACCTGACAGTTCAGCTTCGCTGTTGTGGCAGAAAATACAACAACAGGTCACTGGAGCACATCAGATGCAAGGAAGATTTATGTGTGGGGAATTCTATTGATTTTTATTTGTTTTCCTTCTGTCACGCTTTCTTTTGATGCAGCTACTCTAACCTGCTGTACATGGCCACCCAGATTGCCTCGGGGATGAAGTATTTGGCGTCTCTGAATTTTGTGCACAGAGATCTGGCAACTCGCAACTGCCTGGTGGGGAACAACTACACCATCAAGATTGCAGACTTTGGCATGAGCAGGAATCTTTACAGCGGGGATTACTACCGTATCCAGGGAAGAGCCGTGCTGCCCATCCGTTGGATGGCCTGGGAAAGCATCCTCCTGGTAAGGACTGCACAAAACCATTTGCTGTCCCTTCCTCTGATTTCTACTCTGCCCCTGAAAGAGTAACGTGTGTATGTGTAACGGTCCTTAGAGCATCGAGACATCTGGTAAGTCTGGTGTTGAGGTTGGGATTTTGGTTTGTGTTTCAGAGTCCTGCTGTCTCCCCTTAGGAAATTGTTCAACAGCCCAAACCCATCCAGTCTGGAGGCAGTTCCTGAATATCTACCCAATATTTCTTTCTCAGACTAGTTGTTGAGATCACCTGGTTGTACTTGCTTACAACACACTGTCTGAGTGCCCAGAAAGATGGTAGTTACCTCTGCTATAAAGGCCGAAGCTTTTCTAAATTCACCCTATTTTCCTGGTTACAGCTGCATCCAAACCATAAGTCACTCCCGTCTTCCTTAGTGAACATCTTCCAAACATTGACAGACTGCTCGGGTTGCCAGATAAGCCGGGGCAATCCAGGTCTTGGACGTTCTCTGCCCAAACACGCTCTTCAGCTCCCAATTTTTTTTAATTTTTTTTTATTTTTCCTGGTACTTTCTGAGTGGTCTTCAGCTTCTTTTTACTTCTTCAGGAACATGTTGTTCCAAACACAGCCAGTTTGGGCACGTTTTTTGAAGGCAGCAAACAGGGACAGCAAGCAGACTGTCACTGACTTCTTACATGTGCAAAGACCAAAATTATCACGGCCTTTCTTTACAAGTCTGGAGTCTGCTTTGGCTCTGCTTTCACCCCAAAGGCTTTACTTCCTCTTCAAAGGCTTTGCTGTGCTGCCTGCCGTGTTTTGGGAGGGGTGGGCAGCAGCTCTCCACCCCCCGCCCCAGTCCCTTCTCCTACTGAGGCTTTCTCAGGAGGGATGGGCAGCAGTCTCTGACTTTCTCTGGGACTTGCTCCCTGTTTGCCCCAGGGAAAGCTGCACCTTCTTAGAGCTGTCCTGTGGGTCCCACAGACACACCACCCCAGCCCTGTCCTACCTCGGGCCCTTTGTGTGTTGGTGAGAGCAGGTCACCTGCTCTGCTGTCTCTGTTTCAGAGCATTTTCAGAGGTCTGAATTCTGCGTCCTCGTGTTTAGCTGCAGAGGGTGTAGACTGAAGTGGTTGTGCTGAGTGTGCACCGTGAGCAACCTGGCCTTACAGCATCCTCTCTGTTCACAGGGCAAGTTCACCACAGCCAGTGATGTCTGGGCATTTGGGGTCACCCTCTGGGAGATGTTTGTGCTGTGTAAGGAGCAACCTTACAGCCTCCTCTCCGATGAGCAAGTCATCGAGAACACAGGAGAGTTCTTCCGGAGCCAGGGCAGGCAGGTAAGAAAGCAAACGGGGACCATCACCTGGTCCCATCAGGTGGGTTCTCCCCAGGGCCTTTGTGCTGGCCTTATGTCATCTGCAGAAGCCTCTGCTTCTACAACTCATCATCTCAAGTGTGTCCCACCTCTCTTCCCCTTTATCTAGGCCCATTGCACCGGCTTTCCTCTCTTTTTAGTCCCACTGGAACAATCTCTTGGGCCTGTCCAGTGCTTCTTCCTTGTTATAAGCTACTTCTTTTCCGGTCTGCCCTGCCCTCCTTGCCTTTTCCAGTCTCTCCCGCACAATCCTTTTGCTCTTTTCCTTTGCCATCTGTCTCCCATGGGCATTTTCTGACAGATGAGGAAGAGGAAGGAGTTGTTAGTTCCCAGGGATTAGACGCTGCCTGTAATACCCCACATAGGCCAAGAAGCCTTTGGCCACGTCGAGCTGCCAACGGGCTTCTCGGTGTCGTTCTGTCCCCTCTTACTCACTCCCAGGCAGGACTGTGCCCTCTGCTGCCTTCGGTAGGTACCAGTGGGGATGCTGCACAGTCCAGCCCCTCAGCGCTGAGGGTCCCAAAATAGCGGTGTGCCCGTTCAGAACTCGCTGCTGTTCTCCCAAAATTCACCTTCAGTGCTAAACAAGTTAAAGGATGACGGGGAATAAAATGATGGGAGGTTTTATTCCCTGTCTCCTGAATACTAATGGTTTAGTGAAGAGCCTAAAAGATGTGTATTGAAATGAGAGGGGAAGAAAAAAATACTGCCAAGCTGTGCTTTAGATAAGCTCTAAAAGGTGTTTTTTCTGTCTCTGCTAACAAGCTGTCACGATGCTTAGAAAGCCTCATGGGTTGTCTACGGTGAGTGAAAGTATTTGGATATTTTTGTGGTAAATTTGGTTTTGGTTTGTGTTTTGCTGTCGCTCGGAACACAAATCCCTCTGAAGCATTCATGTTTCCTGGGGAACAAAGGACCATTTTGTGACCAGCTCACCAGACAAGTTGGCAAAGTGTCCACAGAGCCATTTGAGATGGCGTCAAAGCTCCATCCAGCCTCCGCTGCCAGGCTCGCGCTTAATGGATTTCAAACCCTGCATGATGGCCGTGTCTTGTAAACCTAGAATGTAAACCTCTTGGTGTTAGTTCAGTAAAAGTCCCATTCTTTTATGAAAAACCACTGAAATAGCTCTAACTTTCTTCCTTTCAGATCTATCTCTCCCAGACTCCTCTGTGTCCTAACCCTGTGTTTGACCTGATGCTGAAATGTTGGAGCAGGGATATAAAAGATCGTCCCACTTTTGACATGATTCACCACTTCCTGCTGGAACAAATGGAATCAAACATTTGACTCCAGAAAGAGGCAAACTGTTGAGAACAGAGTGACTTTGGCGTCTCTTTGCCTGTACCTCACGGGAAGACGGTCAGGCCTCCTTGCTCTCCTCCCTTGACTGTACCGTATTTAAGTTGAGATGTCCATGGCAGCTGCTCATTCTATTGGCCATGGTCTGACACACAGGACCAGAGGATCTCATTTGGTTGAAAAATCATCTCCTCTTCTGAATCATTTCCTGGGAATACTGTGAGAGGGGTTTGTTGGTTTTTTTTAGCTACCAGTACACCGTTGGGCAAAATGGCTGAGTGAAACTCTGAGGGGCTGGAGCTCTCCCCTGGGTGGAATAGGAAGCTTCCGGTTGGTGAGAGCGCTCCCGCTCCAGAAGTAACGACTTCAGTCTTCTGAAACTATTCCATTGACTCAAATGGAAGTCTTGTGCACATTAGCAAGTGTCTCTGCGTGCTCTTGCTGCAGCCCATATGTACAGTGAGAGACTAGAGGCGTCGAGAGCTTAGGAAACGGTTTAACGGACTTGAGAACTGACGGAGCATTTCGCAACCCTTTGGCAGGAACGCTGCCAGGGTCTACGGAGGATGCTGAAACAAGAGTCCAAGATCATGTTCTTTTTTTCCTGTGGTTGTTAAGCACTGCTTTTGTTATATATGTGCATTTTCCCCACACTGGATTTTTTTTTTTTTTTCTAGAAAAAAAAATATTTTGAAAATGAATGTTAAAGGTCCTAGGAAGGTCAGTGCGGTAGAAGATCTTCTTTTGACCTACAAATTAAGGTTAGGGTAGGGAGTTTGTATTGAAAAGTAGCTGATACTGTACTACTGTCACTACGTAGATTTATTAGCCTAATGAACTTGTAGCCACAATGGACTGATGTGCAATTAATCCTGTATAATTACCCATTAATATGAGATCTCTAAGTCGATGCTGTTACGTGTGCAGAGGGAACTTAGGTTTGGTGAAAGCGAATGGCTGAGAGCAGAACCCGCCGTGTCACTTGTCGTAGCTCACGCCAGAGGGAAAGGAGCAGAGTACGGGTCGTCCCCCGGCACGCGCCTGCGCTCACGCGCGCGTCTCTAGCGTCGGGGCATCCTCTTCAGGTCTGCAGCGGGGTTGGTGCTATCGGCCAGGCAGGTGGCCTCCAGCCCAGGCTCCCCGGTTGCCGTGATCCAGTCTGGCACTGGGAGATGGGACTGACATCTCCCCTTAGTGTGGGTTTGTGCTTTATTTCGGACGCTCCCTGCACGACACAGGACCATTCACTTGTTGAACTTGGGGTTGTGTTTTTTGTCTGTCCTGTCACAAACGGCTCATTCTCTGGAGGGTTTTAGAGGGCTCTGAAATCCAGTTGGAGTGAGTTAGAGAATTCAGCTCGTTTTTACAGTAAATTCGTTGTGGATTTACCAGGTGCCTGGGGAATACTCTGCTGTTTCCTCTCTAATCTTTTAGCAAGATACTTAGGACCAAACCAAATATTCTATAAGCTGGGAGAAGATGAGAGCTCAGCACGTGGCTTTTTTTCAAACAGCATCCAGCGCAGCGTATTTCCAGTAAAGATTATAAAGATAGTTTTATCTTGGCCACGAGCAGAGTACGAATGGCTGTTGGTGCCGAGAGCTCTGTAAGAGGGCACTGCTGAGAGGGGCAACGGCCAGCCAGGTCTAGCACGAGGGTAACTTGTGTTGAAAGAAGCAACAAGCTTCTGGATTGGCAGCCTCCAGGACTGAGCACGGCACGACCATGTCTGCTGCCCGGGCAGAACAAACTCCGTCCTGAAGTTGCCCAGTTGCAGCTCCCTTGACAGGACCGTGTCCAGGTTGTCCTGCTGCAGACCCAGTGTGGTGTTCCCCTGGCTGTGTGTGGGCATCTCCCTCTGAGCTGGTCCTTGTGCTGAGGAGCCATTGGGTCCAAGTCATCTTGGAGCACTGGACCAGGCTGCCCAGAGAGATTGTGGAGTCTCCTTCTCTGGAGACTTTCAAACCGCACCAGGATGTGTTCCTGTGTGGCCTGCCCTGGGTGATCCTGCTCTGGCAGGGGGTTTGGACTCAACGATCTCTAGAGGTCCCCTAACAACCTCCTTCTCCCTGCTTCTTGCTGGTCCAGCCCCTAACACTCTCTGAGTCCGTGATCTCATCTCCCTGTGAGGGCTACACGGGCTGGGGTGAATCTCACCCCCAAATAGGTGGGGTTTTGCCCCCTGACTAGAGGGGCCCGGTTTGAGCTGCACCGTCTGTCGAGAGCTGGGCGGTGGGAATCAAAGCCAGCGTGGTCCCCGCTGCAGCTTGTTGGGTGCTGGTGGCTGGCAAACTGCACATCCATTGTGTTTCTGGAGTATTTCTGTCCTGTCCCAGAAAATGTACCCGGGTCGTCCCCAGCCGCGTGCGAGATGGCAGAGCGCTGTAACCTCACCCCCATGGGCTTCGTACTTCGGTTACGTCAGGATGTGCTGTTCCTCCATTGACATGTTGACATACGAAGTTTCTCTCATATCAATAAATTCTAATGATAACCTTGAAAAAAGTGCATTTCTACTTTTTTTTTTACCCAGGTGTCTGCACTGAGGGCCAAGATTTTGATTATTCCGTAGCTCTTTGGTAAGTGCGTGACCCCCAGGTTTGGAAGGAGCAGCCACTGGCTGGTTAAAGGAGAGAGCACCTGAAAATGCTGGGCAGGTGCTGGCCTGAACATCCCCAGGAGATGAGGAAGTTGGTGGGACCTGGAACAGCCTGGGATTGTTGTTCCGTGCTGTGAATATGGGGCTGCTTTTCAGTAGGCGACTTTTTTTTCATGTTCATATTAAATTCAGAGGAGGATCTAGGCTGGGAGGGACCTTTGTAGGTCTCTCATCCAGTTGTCCACTAAAAGCTGAGCTAGCTTCAAAGCTGCACTGGGGTGCTTTGGGTGTTCCCCAGCAGTGCTTTGAAGATCTCCAGGAATGGGGATGCCACCCTGTGCCAGGGCTGTGCTGCTCCCGGCGGGGAGAAGTTTCTCCTTGTGCCCGGCGAGCCTTGCCCTTGTTGCAGCTTGTGCCTGTCACCTCTTGGTCTTTCCCTGTGCACCTCTGGAGAAGAGCTGTCGTACACCTCACAGACCCCTCCACCCTGTAGGCCTGGCCTTGCTGGAGAGGTTGGCCCATGGTTTAAACTCAAGTATTTGGGAAAATTCAGATATATTTGTTTAAAAAGGCTGGAAGTTCCAGATTTCCAGAAATGTTTAGGCACCAAGGACAGGAGTCAGAGCAGCATTTTTTTATCTCCTCAGATGCAATTTTGGGTGGAGTGTAGACACCCAAACAAACGAGAATATTGCTGCAATCTCTGGTTGGTGTCTTTGAAGTATCTTGAAGAATCAGCCAGGCTTGTGGCTGAGCTCAAGGCCAGCAAGGGAGGTGGGCAGTGGAGCAGGCTCGCTGGAAACAGCCCTGGTGCTGACAGGTGTAGTGGTCTTTGACTTGAGGAGATCCCGGCCACGGCGGCTCTTCAGTAAACTGGAGACCCATGTCCTGGGCCTGCCTTCAGCTAGAGGAGGGTGAAACTCCCCACCAGGACATGACCATATGATGGCTGGGAACAGGAGCAAGGTAGTGAGGGATCAACCAGCCAGCCTGGGAGGGCAGCGAGAAGCAGGGAGAAGGAGGTTGAGCCTCCAGCGCCGTGCGGTGAATCCCCAGACCTCTGCCCTGGGGTTTCCTCCACGGAGGGGTGTGCACGTGGACCAGTGTGATCACGGATTTGTGCTGGGGCTGCTTATGGGGAACATCTGGCGCTGCTGTCCCCAGGGCTACGAACCTCCAGGAAACCTGGCAAATGCTGTAAAATCTACGTGCTCCTCTGAAATTTCCCAGGTGGTGGATAAAAAGATGCGTCCAGAAAAGCCTGACAAGCTGCGTGCGCTGCAGCTGGAAGTGTTGTCTGGTACCGGCATCGCTCCCGACAGCATCACAGAGGTTTCCCGGGCAACTGCATCGTGCTGCTTCTCCTTCCTCCCACACCCACCACCCAGAGCTGCCGCTTTGCCATGGCAGCCCCGAAGGAAAACAGTCTCTTCCCTCCCAACCCCTACTACATCCCTGGGTAAGTTTTGAAGTTCATCCAAAATGTCTGTTGGTTTCCAATGCAAATAGCTCCGGTTGGGATCACGTAGTATTTATGATTCATCGTATTTTAGGTCGGTCTTTTTTCAAAGACACTACTAACTATTCCAGGTAGCAGTGCTCCGAAGGAGACAGGGCTCCAGGATAAGAAGCACCACCTTAAAACAGGGTATAATTAAAGACCACACCGTAGCGCATTGAGCGTGAAGTCAAAATCGCTCGCTCTTTCCCCTTTTTTTTTCCATTTAAGTGGCCAAACGTTACCAGGGCTGTGCAGGCCTTGGCTCCTAAACTGTCATAACTTCTGCACCGAGGATCTTTGAAGATCTCCTTTGAATAAGTGTTTGCATAGATGTGATACCCTCTTGTCAGATTGGTCGGAGCACAGTCCTGCTGCCACATCCCAGCTCTTTGAAGAAGGTGGTGACTCTGTGGATGCTGCTGGTCTAGTTGGTACCTAGATTTTGTAAATTTTTTTTATTTTTTTTTTTCTTTCCCAACATTCTCCTCTAAAGGCTTGGAAAGACGCAACCAATCTGTTTTGGATAAGAGGGACCGAGTTATGAGTTAAAAGGCAAGACATGAATGGCAGAAGTAAGTGGACAGGATGAAGTAAAGAAGTTGTGCGTGGGCTCCCCTTGTGACCCACGTTGGGAGACGTGGTCCATGATGTCTAAATGGACTGGGAAGGGCTGGACGGCTACTGAGGGAAAACAAGCTTCTGTTGGTACAAAATTGCTCAGATTAGTCCAACCTGAGGGTAACCCCAAAGGGTGTCAGGAGGACCTCCCAGGGCAGAGGGGCTGCTGAAGGCCCAGGCTGCAGAGAACTCTTGGCGCAGAGAAAACCGGCCGTGCCCCGACGGCCGCAGGTGCGGCGCAGGTCTGGGCAGGAGGCCGATCCCAAGCTGCAGATGAAGGGTGGAGCACGTTTTCTTCCCTAACGTGCTCCTGCGGTGACGAGCAGATCGGTTCTTCCCATTCCAGCGCCGCGTGGGATTTTTTCCATGGCTGATCTCCGTGTCTTACATAAGCTCTGGGATCGGGGGGTTTTAAGGCGTTTTTGTCTGAGCGATGCGCTGTGTTCCTCGGTGTGTGCTGTCACCCTGCCAAAGCTGCGCGCTCACAGCGGCTTGAGAGAGACGAGTAACAACAAGAAGGGAGCTGCAGCTGGGCTTGCACCTCCAAAAGCCTCCAAACCTTCCCTTGCTCACTCCTGCCTGCAGACGGCCTCCCCAGAAGCAGCTTCGAGCCCTAAAGCACCCCAGCAGCTGGGGCTGCTCTTCGTGCTGGTGCTTCAGCCACTGAAGGCAGGAGGAGGAGGAGCCTTCTATGGCGTCTTGCAAGGCTGTGCGGGCTCGTAGCCTCAGCCCAAGCCCCAGAGGAAGCCTCCACGAGCTGGGAGCTGCCAGAAGGGCATGGGCCGGAGCCCAGGCTCAGCTGCTGGCAGAGGGTGCACCCTGTGCTGGGCTGCCAGCGGGAAGAGGAGGGAGATGTGTGGCAGCACCTCACCAGCTGTCCCACATGCCACACCCGGCCGTGCTGGTGAATCCACAAACACAACGAGGGCACCAAAATTGGCTGCTGTCGCCTGAGTCAGGCAATGGTCATGGCCAGGGCCCTGAAAATGCTACCGCAGTGCTCAAGAGCCTTGGGAAGAACTCAGCGCATAGAGAAGAGCTAAATCCATGAATCCCAGGCACTGGGCACAGCCCTGCCCAGGTTGGTGAAGCTGGGAAGGACATGGAACAAAGCGAGTCTGGGGAGTGGCAATGGAAGAGACAGGGCGGAGTAAGAAGTGAAATGGGGCTCAGCCCTGGGAAAGCCGGTTCCTCCCCACTTGCCAGCGGGGTTTGAGACCAGCAGCTGCAGCGCCTCAGCATGAACCACAGAAATGGGGGATCCCTCTGGTTTCTTCATCAGAACACCACACGGAAGGACAAACAGCTCTGCAGAGACCAGTCTCTTCCCCAAGCGCCGTGGCTTTTATCAGCCCCACTTGTAGTTCGCTCTGCGGCAGCTCCTTCCACAACCCAGACTGACTCACCCCAGCTCCTCCGATTACCTCGCTTTTAATTGCCGAGCAATTGAATCCTTTCTCAGCCCTCCCATTATTTTGCTCATGATCAGAGTCCCTCCGGCCATCCTGTAATTATTCAGGCTCTCTCATTTGCGCTCTTGCTCAGCTTTATCGTCCCGGCCAAGCTTCCCTGTGTTGCAAGACTCATTGAAAATCAACGGGGACGAGCCACCGAGCTCCTCCGGTGGCTGCTGGCGAGAGATCCTGCATGCAAAGGGGGAAGGCTCGCCAAGTGGAAATGCACGGCTCCGCTTGTTGTTGGTTAAAGTCTTTGGAGAGGAAAGTACTTACTCATCACCGTACGAGCCTTATGTGTCATCTGGCTTTAGCCCCAGAGACGCGGTGGGCTCATTGATGGAATATTTCTGTGCATCTCAACTGGCAGCTCTGCCTTTCTTTAGTGGAAAGGAAGGTCGATACCGGGAATAGCGAAAATTTCTGATCTGTACTGGTGGATTCAGGAGAGGAGCCAGAGCCCCGGCACCTGCCCTACCCTGAGCCACCAAGGTGCTAAACTACTGCTCCCTGGCCCTGGGGAGTGAAGCAGCAGCAGGAGCCATGTCGCTTCACACCCTGTCCAAAGGTCCTGAAAAAATCGGGTGATGTTTGTTACTGGGGCTGAGCAGCCGCCTCCCTGCACGTCTCTCACGGAGCGCAGTGCCTGGATGGGTCCGTATGAGGGTACGGAGCAGAGCGGTTGGGTACAAGCAGGTTTTCCCAGTAACTCACTGTGGTTTAGAACAGAGAGAGGGGATTGCAAAATTTAAATCTGGTGTGTCTAGCTGGGAATATGAAGTGAGGGGCTGTCGGCATCGAGGCTGTCAAAGCACCGGCAGCCCCCCCTGTGCTCCCACCCTGAGGTCTCCCATCCACAGGCGCTGCCACAGCCACGCTCCCTGACCTCGTCCCGTGTTCCTCCAGGAACCGAAGCACCAGCCTGTGCCTGTACACACCTGTAAAGCTCTGAGCCAGTTCTCATGCTGACGTGTGAAAACATGGGTGTGCAAACAGGCACACATGTCTTCTCGGGGCTCCCCTCGTGCTGCTGCTCCAGTGGTACAGCGTCACTCGCCCCAGCAGGCTCATCCCTGTACACTCACCTTCCCTGGCTCACATTGTCCAAGCCACGTGTACTCCTGGCCGTGGCCTTTCCACCGTACAAAAGCTCTAGAGCAGGTTGTCCTGCCAGAGGGCACCTTCTGATGCCATCTTGGAGACTGATTGTTTTTTGTTTCCTCCTCAGCTACGATGGCTTCGTCCCTCAGTACAGGTATCAGTTTGGAGAGAGTTTTGGCAAAACCACGTACCGCCTGCTGACGGATCCGAACGTTCGGAAGAGCCCTTACCCTTTGCTGGAGCCGCTGCACAAGCAGAAGTTCATCGAGGACTTCAGCAGGACAAAGCGTGGTGTCCAGGGTTATCTCCCTGCGCGTCCAGGTGAGCGCAGCCCGGGTCTCATCTTTTCACCAGAACAGGCTCCGCTAACGAGGGCAGGGTCAATATGAGCAGTGGGGCCTGTGTCCCTCCTCGATAGGTTCCTGGGGTGACATGGGATATTTTCCACGGAGCAGTCATAGCTCTGGTGTAGGAGCACGAACACCTGGAGAGCAGCACTGGTGCGGAGTTGGAGCCCTCAACCTCAGCTGATGAGCACGGGGCTTCTCACCTGGGCATCTGGTGGGGCGGAGTGGAGAGTTTTAGTTCCCAGGTTGTCTTCAGTTAGATGAAGACAACTGATTTTATGGCATATTGTGAACTCACCCCCCAGTTCTTCCCTATTCCTGTTGTGGTTTAACCCCATGTGGCAACTAAGCCCCACACAGGTGGTCGCTCACTCCCCCTACACCACGTGGGATGAGGGAGAGAATTGGAAGAGTATAAGTGATAAAACTCATGGGTTGAGATAAAAACAGTTTAGAAATTGAAATATTATAATAACAAATTGTAATTAAAAGGAAAATAGCAAAAAGAGAGACCCTGTTGCCTGAGGGGGTGAGGGGCCCAAGAGGCCTCGTCTCAGGGTAAGTGCTGCTCAACAGTGACCAAAACACCCCTGTGTTATCAACCCTGTTTGCAGCACAAATCCCAAACACAGGCCCATACAAACTACTCTGAAGAAAATTAACCTTCTCCCAGCAGAACGCACCACTGTCCCACAGGCTAAAATCTATCTCTCTGGGGAAGGTCGACTCTGCCACCTCCACTCTTTTCCTGCTGACCAGCCTGGAGCGGAGCTGGTTCTGCTCAGAGCTTTTACTCAAACCTTCTCGTTCATTTTGCATCTTGCTGCTCCTCCCTCAGCTCAGCAGAAGGGCTCACGTGCCCTTGCAACCTCCCCCACTTCTGCTCACCAGCCCCATCTCCTTCATTAGACAGTGGGATGTGCTCACATGGATTCCCAGCACTGGGAATTTGCAGGAATGTCCTGCTATGTCCCAGCCCTTCTGGGCAAAGTGCCTGGTCCCTGTTGAGCAGACCCAGATTAGCCCCCAGCAGCAGCCACACTGTGATCAGCCTCCCGTGGGGACGTCTCCTTTGGCCGCTCACGCACCACACCATGTGTCGAACCCAGAGCTGCTGCTCCCTGTTCAGTGGGAGGGAGTCCTCTCCCAGCTGAACGCAGGGGCTACGAGCCTGGGTGGGATCTGGTTCTTCATTTCCCTGGGGACGGCCACACCAAAGCGATGCTTTCCCATTTCTTGTGGAGAATTTGTGGCCTTTCTGTTCCTCCTGGCCCGGTTCATCCAGGTCTCCACTACACAGCTGGTGTTTGCAGCCTTCATACCTGGACATTTAAATTTGCATTTCCTTGGACTAAAACCTAGTTTGGATGGACTCAACTAACCAGTTGACCTAGTTGTGCTCTCTTATTATCCCGGCCTCATTCTCATTCACTCCTCGCCAACCTTTACATCGCTCGCCAACTTCTGCAGCTGAGAGCTCGTTTGCTGCTCCTTGGTGAAACACTGAAGAACGTGGCCACAGGGGGCACCTTGCCCTGCTGATAACTCTCCATCGACAGCTCCGGCTGTCGGTGAGTGATCCCTTGAAGCCTTCACTGCACGCTCCATCAGCACCGCCTGGCAACCTTCTGGGTGTTTTACATGATGGAGATCAAAGAGCTCATGGGACTGCTGTGTTGCGAGGTTGCCTTTAGCAAACCCAGTCTGAAGACTTTCTCAAGGTCTAGTTTTGACAAAGCCCTGCTGATGGGCACCGAGTATGTTGCTGGTTTCTGTCAGTTGAATCCCAAGTTGTTTTCTTGCTGGAAGTGAGGTCAGGCTCTGCGGGTTGGGGGTATCAACCAGGGTTGTGCTGGATCTCCAGCAGTGGCCATCTGGGCATTGAGTGGGTTATGGCACAGGCCGCTCCCTGGGAAACCGGCCTGAACACGCGGATAGTCACTCAAATCAAACGCACAGCGCTCTCCTGGCTTTTAATGTAGTGCCTTACTGGGCAACCTTCCTGAATCTATAAGCCAGGGTCATAAAAAAAAAACCTCATATGGATTTTTCAAGTACAAAACAACTTCATCTCTCCTTTTCCTTTGGTTTGTGGGATAAAAAGAAAAGAGTAGGTGCAATATTTTCATTAATAATGAAGGAGATGCTAAGAACAGCCTGCTTTAAAATTTGCACACTGCATTGAAAAGTCACTTTCATCAAGGATTTGTCTTTATTTTCTTGCTGACGCTTGAGAATTCAGTTACATAGAGTACATATACTTTCAAGGTATAGACAGTCTATATACTTTATAATACAAGTATAAGCAGATTACAAACATAAGTGCCCATTAGAAGTCTGATATTCTTGCAGAAAGGGGTAAATTTTGCTCCACGCTGTTCAAGCCAGCACAGGTTGTCATCCTCTACAGATGCCACCTTTGCTGGAGGACGGTGTCCTGTCCGTGGGGCTTTGCACCACAATACAGGTGTCCATGAAAAACGAGGCGGTCGGGGGAAGCTGGTAATGACCAGAGGGCTGAAAAAAAAATGACCTATGAGAATAAAAATGGAAGGAATTTGGTTTGCTTAAAAAAGACAAGACTGACGTAGTGACGGTTTTCCAATAAGGGAAAGGTGGTTGTGGGGCCATGCTGTGGAACCACCAAGGAGGCAGAACTGGGCTTCGCTCCTGCCACGAGGAAGTGTCCGGGCTGGAGATGTCGAACAGGGCTGGGGCAGCCCGGGGAGTCACGGCACGGTGTGTTCTTACGGGACAGTCAGACAAAAGTTGTCAGGCTCAGTGTCCCTGTGGAGTCTCAAGCTACAGGGCTCTGTCCCTCGTTCTCAGTGGAGATATTTAGCAAACACTGGATGTAAGATAATGTTTTTTCCAGCCCATGTCACAGCAAACCCTTTCCTCAACGAGCAGCAAGGATGCCGGTGCAAGAATTCCATGGTGGGGCTGGGAGGGGGGTGCTGATACAGCCACGTGGAGAAAAGGATATGTTTGGGGTTTTTTTCCCTTAAACTTTATAGGTTGGCTGGGGATATTTTACAGTTCAGGCATCATTTAGAAGAGATTTTAAGCTATTGTACTCCTATCTGTTCATTTTTTCTGTGCAGGCCGGTCTATCAGGTGGGGCTGGTGGTACTCACAGGGTGCACTCACAGCCCGTGGGATGCTGTTGACCTCCAGGCTCCTTCCCTTCGCTCCAGAGGAGCATGTGGGGGCCGAGGTCCAGCGTGATGGGAATCCCATCGGCTCGTCCTCCTTCAGCCGCTCCTTTCTCTTAACTCGGTGTTTATTCCACAGGGTGCTTTCCCTATGACAGAGCTGGGGCTGCAACAAGCTTTTCTGAACCGGTTCTTGCTCCTAAACCTCCCCTGCTGGGGCCCAGGCTGGCAGAGGATGAGCTGGTTGCGACGCACATGGACCCCGTGCCCGAGCACCACCCCGGCCAGTACGTCCCGAGGACACGAGTGCCTCAGGAGTACCCACGGGGGCTTTCAGGCCATCCTGCGTCTGAGGGACAGGAGTGGCGACTGCCTGAGATAAGGCTGGGCTGTGGACCCAACCAGCTTGGCAGTGCCATTGCAGGAAGCAAACCGGTAAGTGGTCTTGGGTGGAAAAGATGGGTGGATGCTGCTGCAGAGGGGTGGCTTTGGGGACTGGTGGGCTTGGAAAGGATTGCTTAGGTCCGGGGGTGCGAAGAGGGCATTTCACGTGGCCATGGATGGCAAGGACTGAAAGATTAGAGCATCGTGTGGAGAAATACCAAACACAAACGTTTCTAGCAGTAGCAAATCCACCACATCTTCAGCAGATTGCTGTAATCATTATTTACTCTTCCCAATCAAAAAGGCTTAACGTCTTATTTGGTTGAGTTTTAGCTTCAAAGCCCAGCCACTAGATCTTGCGTTACGCCGCGCTACGCAGCCAGGCACGTTTCATTTGGGTGAGCTGGCAGCTTTGCCACTGCTCTCCTCCTCCTCCTGAAACAGAGACCACTCCCGGCACCTTTGGTTTCTGGCCCCTTAACTGCTCCCACCTGAGTTTCCCACCATCATTATCCCTTGTTGAAACACAAGCACTGGGATTAGCCCGTGGAGCTTTGCTGGTGTCACCCGCGACCAATGTGTTCGAGCCTCTGATTTCTTCTGGAGGCAGAGACAGCACTTGTCACACCACAGCCAGCCAGGGCTCTGCAAATCCCCTGAAGGCAGAGATTAAAGATTTGACGTATCGAGTCAAAAGCCGGCTTGGATATAAATCCCAAGAAGGGTCATTGCTGCTCCTTGCTCTGAGAAATAGATTTGCAAAGGAGCTCAGCGCTCAAAGCTCCCTTCGTTCTCCCCAGGGGTTTTGCAAACCCTCTGTGTACAGAGAGCTTGTCTAGGAATTTACTTTGCCAGAAATTCTTGGAGGAGCTCTTAGTGTAAAGCTGGGAAGAAATGGAAATGACCAGTGCCATTCACAGGTTCTAGTAACGATTTGAGCAATGGAGCAAGTGGGGTTTACTGGTGTTTATTTTATTTCTGCTTTTATTTTGAGCCCATAAAAATTGAAAGTGTGCCTGAAACTGCAGATGTGGAGCAAGACAATTGGTTACCAAAGCTGGATGAACCAAATGTGATCCAACGGAAAGCCATTTCAGGTAAAATAGAGGGAGGCCATGCACAGCATGAGTCCACCTCAGAAGAAGTGGTGTCACCCTTCTCCTGGGGAAACCTCAGAGACGTGGGCCAGTCGCTCCAGCTCATTTGACCATTTTGAGGTGGCGAATGCCCCTGCTTTTCTCTGTGTGAAGGTGTTCCTTTGGGATGCTGTCACCCCGTGGATCTCATGCTGAGAAACACGTGTCCATGGGCAGGTTGAAGGGCAGGAAGAGCTGCCTCAGTTCCCCATGGCTGTGGGGCCAGGTTAGAAAATTTCCCTTTGGAAAGAGGAAGTCCTGGCTGCCTTTAGGTTGTACCTCTACATTTTGTGTAGGTTAAGCTTGATATCATTTCTGTCTTATAACTGGTGAAATTTGTTGGGTGAAGAGGGCAAATGAAGAAGGAAGGTTGGACACCCAGTTGTTAGCTCCCGAACGTGTATTAAACTGAGAGAGACCATGACAGAGCTGTTGGTGTAAAGAAAAGACTGTTAGAAAATTAAATGTTTCTTCCATCCCTCACAGAGACCAAAAAAGATCAGTTCAGCCCATTGAGTTTTCCTTGGGAATCATAAAACAGACCAGAAAAGGTGCTTCACATGTAAGAGTTGATCTTATGATTGAAATGGGTTAATTTTTCCTTCCTGTACTCTGCCAAGGTTTTGTACTTCTCCCAGCCTCTTCCGCTCTCAGACTGGTTCACCTGTATGCTCTCAAGCAGAAAATGCTCTTTCTTGTTTTCATCTGAAGGGTACGCTGGATTCATCCCCCACTTCGCCTGGATCAACAATGTGGGCTACACCCAGGCTGTAAGGGAAGCAATGGACGATTTTGACCGACAGCAGGTAGATGATATGCACAAAATCTGATTTCAGCAATAGAATGTTGAGGTGGACAAAAATGGTTTCATTTATAGCACTAGGATTAGAACTGGGGTTGTAAGCACAAGGAAAATCAAATGCTATTAGGTAACATGTTGGAAAAATCACGAGCAATTCAATTCTGTAACTTGTTTCCTTGGGATATTAAGGGAGGATAAATGAGGTTCATAAAAGGATTAAGCAAATCTACTGAGGGTTGGGTCAAGGGTGGCTATTAAAAATGGTGCTCTGAGTGCAGAAGCACAGGATGCAGCTACCTGTGCTTTCCTGACGCCAGGTGTCTGCCGGGATGGCAGTGCTGGACGGCTTCCCGCGCTGCTGCGATGGGTGGTTCTCCCTCTCAATTGCTTGCAAGGCTTTTTCCTTCACTTACGTAATCTGTCTTAAAGGGATCTAGATCGTCTTTCTCCTTCTTTTGGGAAGGATGCAGAAATATCCCTAGTGAAAACCTGTTTTGTCGCCTTGCTGTAAGATCTGCCTTCTACACAGGGAAAAATGCGATCCCTCCCACAGCGGGTTTGCGTTCAAAGCTCCGCATTTCCTTCTGCTGCCGGGATGGAGAGATGCCCGGGATGCAGTCGACTGACTGGTCCAGTGAGGGCTGATGTGACACAGCCCGTTCAAAGCAGGTTCCACCATTTCCAGCCCTTTCTGCTGACAGGGATTCACTGCAGCGTGTGGGCCTGAGGTAGAGAAAAGTCCAAGCCTGAGGATCCCCAGCTCAGAGACACTGGGCTGGGAAGAAATGACTCAGAGGGGGAGCAGCAGGGCTGCCAGCGCTCACGGCAGCCTCATGCTTCAGCTGAAATCTGTTTCCCTGTGCTGGCTTCTTCATCCTTTCTTTCTGCCCTCCATAGGAGTCGAAACGAAGCAAAGAGCACAAACCCCGGTGTTAGCAAAACCGAACGTGCCGTTTGCAAAGGCTTTTTGCCTCTGGTTTCCTAAGAAACGCCTGCCCTGGAGTAAATGGGCGAGGGAGGTGTTTCTCCGTGGCAGGAGGCAGCAGACTCCAGGCTGGCAGAGGTTAGCTGCAGTACCGCAGGCTCTGAAGGAATAATATAAGCATGCTAAGAAAAAAAAAATAATAAAAAAAAATTATCACAGCACATTTCTCTCTAAGATGGCTTCTGACTTGAAGCCACTAATCTTCTGCCCTAAATCTCTGTTGCCCTAGGTTACCCACAGGGCTGTACCATGGCTCATTGCTTGCTGTCTGCAGCAGGCACAATAATGCAATCCTCTCGCTTCAGCGCTGCGCTGAGGAACTGCAGCAAACGCTCCGGCACCACGCACAAAATGGTTCCATGGCCCCATGGTTTGCTCAGCTCCATGGATCTGGTCCCTTCCCCACGGAACAGGGGGCAGAGGGAGGAGTGTGGTGCAGCTTTAGGGACACCTGGAGGGGTTTGGCCACTGCAGAGCTGTGTGGAGCAGTGGCACCCAGCCACCCTCCAGCCCAGCCTCGTGTCGGGGTCTGACCCGAGAGGGCAGGGACACTTCCAGGAGGGGATTTACACCTTCCCTTCAGTTAACACTCCCTGAGCCTTCCTGTTCCTCCTAGCTTAGTAATTACTGGATAATCGCCATCAGGGGGACTCCTGGAGAAATAAAACCAGGTGAAGGGGTCAAGCCAAACTGAGGTTGTGCCGAGAAACAGCCGAGAGCAGCTGGGACTCGGACCCGACTCCGGCAGCTGCCGCTGGCTCCCGGTGTAGCAACTGCAGGAGCACAAGGTGTTTGGGACCTGGGGATGGTCCCAAAGGGGATGAACACAGTCTGGGCATTCAGTGGAGATCCTGATGGCTACACCTAGGCCAGGAGCTGCTCTCTGCAGCTGGGCCCATGGCCAGCCCAGGGCTCTTGCCACGAGGAAAACTTAGAGCTCCTAGTTAGAATAAAATAGAACTGGAAAGAGAATTGCTTTACAGTGGCTTAAGTATTGTCTTTACTGCACAAAGCGCATGACTTCTTTGGTAAAAACAGTGTTTTAAAATTAACTGTGGTGTGTTGTTGGGTTTTTGTGTGTTTGTTTTCCAGTTTTTGCTGAGAAACCCACATTGCAGCTTTGGCAAGAGATTTCCCCAAACCTACTGGCCTAACAACAGGATTTACACCAGTGCTGGGCAGCTACCTTTCTACACAGGTTTTGTGCCACGTAAGTTTATCAGCTGAGTGAAAATGAAAGTCACTAATGCTAATTACTGCCATTGAGCAGCGCTGTTATTAGCTGCAGTGTCACAGTAGTGCACAACTGCTGAAATATTCCACGTGGGGAGTAGTTTGTTTTTTTTTTCCCAGTGGAGGTGCTGGAGCAGTGCCACCCCTGCCTGGCTGCAGGAGCCCAGCGTCCTCACTGCCAGCCTCCACTTGTGCAGAACCTTCCGCTGGTTTCCAGCCACCACCCACAGCTAAAGCAGAGGAGGTTCAGCAACTCCCCACCTGGTACATGGGGGTGTTACAATTTCTTCATCAGGAAAGTTAAAAAGCTTCG
Source organism: Baryphthengus martii (assembly GCA_013396935.1). Lineage (NCBI taxonomy): Eukaryota > Metazoa > Chordata > Aves > Coraciiformes > Momotidae > Baryphthengus > Baryphthengus martii. The sequence goes on along the minus strand of VWZK01010809.1, from coordinate 236,308 downwards.
AGGCTGGTAAAAAGTGAGAGGTAGATGATAGAAAGGGGTGGAGAAAGCAGGAAAAAAGCAGTGAAATGGTGTTAGCCGTCAAGACAGGTGGTGGCGGCCCCTGCTCCTTGTCAGTTATTGGTGTTGGCTAAAAGGAGAGGTCTGGAGGAAGTGTTTTCGTGTGGTTGGGGGAAGGTCTGCCCATGCCCCTGAAAGCATTAGGGTATTGGGCTAATATGTCACCTCATCAGCAACTCCTCCTCCTAGCTTGGCCCACAGCAAAGCCAAGGGCCCACAACTCAATAATGTGTGATGGGAAAACATAGAATCACGGAATGGTTTGGGTTGGAAGGGACCTTAAAGATCATCTGGTTCCAACTCTCCTGCCATGGGCAGGGACACTTTCCACTAGAACAGGTTGCTCAGAGCCCCAGACAACCTGGTCTTAAACACTTTCAGGGATGGAGCATCCACAGCTTCTCTGGGCAGCCCATCTGTGTCTCACTACCCTCACTGTGAAGAATTTCTTCCCAATATCTAATCTAAATCGCTCCTCTTTCAGTTTGAAACTGTTACCCCCTCATCCTATCCCTACACTCCCTGGCAGTCCTGTCCCCGTCGTCCCCTCCCAGCTCTCCTGTAGCCCCCTTTAATATTTGTATTATGGAGATGAGCTCAAGTGCCAGACTCAGGGCTGGTACTTAAAAGTAATGCAGGGGCAGAAAATGGTAGAAGGTACAACATATGGTAGAAATGAAAGCAAAGAGTAGGAAACTAGCTCTCCTGGCAGGGCTGGGCCGGAGCTGACAGCAAGGTGAGCCCTGAGAGGGGACCACTGAGACAAGGAGTGTAGCTGGAGCCAGACTTGTGCCAGGGACAGGGGAAAGCTGTGCAAAAAAAGTGGAGTTTAACACACAGCCAGTCAGCAGGAGCTTGAGGGATGGTCTGAGGCAGGAGAGAGGTGGGGCTGGACAGGCTTTCTGATCAAAGATGAAGAGAAATGTGTCAGGTTTGGCCTCTGTCACCAGACTCCTGCTGCTGGGGGGGGGGGGGGGGGGGGGGGGGGGGGCAGGTGGCACCACAGCAGCGCTGTCCTCGTGTGCTACACCCGACCTGTCCCCTTTCTTCTGTATGGCAGCTCTGGGGTATCTCACGGCAAAGGCCGGGCTCTTCGGGTGCCTGGCTCTGGGCCCTCAGGGAGGGCTGTGCTGACTGGAGAAGAGCTGGTACGAGCCTCCGGGTAAACTGGACCCCGGTGTTAATTCATCCCTGTGTGTTCTGTCCTCTCCACAAGCCTGTGGAACACAGGGGAGAGCGGCTGGAGCTCTGCCCAAAAGGGTACTGGGGACACCACTGTACCAGGCAGGCAGGGAACACACCAGCTTCAGTGCAATGGGAAGGAGGAAGAAAAGTCACCCAAAAAATCAACTGCTTGAAGTGTTACCTCTTCCTACTGTTGTCATCTTGTCACCTACAGAAGTATCTCCTGTGGAGGTTTGAAACCAGCCCCATTTCTGTGGACAAACCGATTCCTCCTGCCCCAAGAGCCACCAGTCGGTGCAATTTTTAACTACTCAAGAAAGTTTGACTCTGGAAGAAGAAACTTAAAAAAAAAATAACCCCCAATGAGTTAGTTATAATCAAGAATTTCTTCATCAGGAAAGCGGCCTGGTATCTGCTGTCTGGCTGGTCAGGGGCTCATTTCACTGAACAAACAGATGAGCCGCTTCCACAGCAAAAAACTGCCAATAGAGGCTTTCCCTGAGCTAAACCAGTGTAATTTGGTAGTGGGCGTTCAGCTCTTCAATTCTTCAAAAACAGAGGCTGCTGTTAACACCCCATTGAGGTAGTTCCACACATGCTGTTTTTAGAAGTGACTCCATCAAGGCTGCACAGAGGGGACTGTCCCTTGTCCGGCGTGTCACAGCTGTCCCCAGCGCTCCGACAGGCCACCGCTCCCTGCTGGGCTCACACCCAGAGGAGCTGTGGTGGCTGAGCCGGGGTGAGCCCAGCTCAGCTCTGACACCAACACCCACCTGCACCAGAGGCCACCTGCCCGCCCCAGTTTGCTGCCCGGGTTAAGCCGCAGGCCACAGACACCCTGAGTTGGACCCACACTCCCTCTGGGGCCAGGGGAGCTGCCCAGCTCCCACCGAGCGAAGCCTGTAACAGGAGTCCCTGGGCAGGTACCTAAATTTAGACACAGCCCAGAGGCAGATTTCATCCTCTGTGCACCATATCCCCCACCACCAGCAGGACCATCACTGCAGCCAGGGACACGAGCCACAGGCACCCACCTCCCTGGTTGCCCTGGGTGAGGTGTCAGGGCTGACACAAAACCCCTCATTTTTTTTCTTTTCCAGACAACCGATACAACTTTGCACTTACTTTCGGGAACAGCACCCGCCAAGCTTACCAAAAGGAACAAAAGAGACGAGCGTTTGCACTGTGAAAAATGCTTTAATGGTGCCTGTACAGCATCTGAAGTGACTTTGGAACAGGAAGAACACAACACAAGACAGAGAAGATTTGAATGAAAGAGTTCATACAGCTTTAAACAAAATTTACAGGTGTTCATCTGCATAGCTTTTTATTCTGCCTCTTCCTCAGCCTCCTCCTCAAACTCCCCCTCCTCCTCAGCTGTAGCATCCTGGTACTGCTGATACTCAGACACCAGGTCGTTCATGTTGCTCTCAGCCTCTGTGAATTCCATCTCGTCCATGCCCTCGCCAGTGTACCAGTGCAGGAAAGCCTTTCTGCGGAACATGGCCGTGAACTGCTCAGAAATGCGTTTGAACAGCTCCTGGATGGCCGTGCTGTTCCCAATGAAGGTGGCAGACATTTTGAGGCCGCGAGGTGGAATGTCACAGACGGCCGTTTTAACGTTATTAGGAATCCACTCCACAAAATAGCTGCTGTTTTTGTTCTGAACGTTAAGCATTTGCTCATCGACCTCCTTCATCGACATGCGGCCTCTGAAAACAGCGGCCACCGTCAGATAGCGGCCGTGGCGCGGGTCGCAAGCAGCCATCATGTTCTTTGCATCGAACATCTGCTGCGTGAGCTCTGGCACGGTCAGCGCCCGGTACTGCTGGCTCCCGCGGCTCGTGAGCGGGGCAAAGCCAGGCATGAAAAAGTGCAAACGGGGAAAGGGAACCATGTTCACCGCCAGCTTCCGCAGGTCGGCGTTAAGCTGGCCCGGGAATCGCAGGCAGGTGGTGACACCGCTCATGGTGGCCGACACTAAATGGTTCAGATCACCGTACGTGGGAGTAGTTAACTTCAGTGTTCTGAAGCATATGTCGTAAAGGGCTTCGTTATCAATACAGTAGGTTTCATCCGTGTTCTCCACGAGCTGGTGCACGGAGAGCGTGGCATTGTAGGGCTCTACTACAGTATCTGAGACTTTAGGGGAGGGTACAACACTAAAAGTATTCATAATTCGGTCTGGGTACTCTTCACGGATTTTGCTGATGAGGAGGGTACCCATGCCAGAGCCCGTGCCACCACCGAGAGAGTGAGTGAGCTGAAAGCCCTGGAGACAATCACAGCTTTCTGCCTCCTTTCTTACAACATCTAACACAGAATCAACTAATTCAGCACCTTCCGTATAATGGCCCTTTGCCCAGTTGTTTCCTGCTCCGCTCTGACCTGGAAAAGAGCCATTTTCGTATTAGATCACGGTCACTGCTTCCTGCCGATTGCTTGCGAGCAAAGCTGAGGAGCATCAGCCTACCGAGAAACCCCGCAAAAAGCTCTCACGTTATCAAGCGCAGAGCTGCAGTTTCACACAAGCGCCTCTGAAAGGACTCGGCAGACACACGGAAAACGTTCGTTTCTCTGCCGTATCGCAGCCATTTACTCTCTCCCGAAAGCGTAGAGGAGGTAACGAGAATCGGAGGAGCAACGACCTCTCTCGCCTTCCCGGAGCCGCTCTCCCAGCAGCTGCCANGGTTGCCGCACTGCCCGGCCTGCAGGTGCACGATCTCCCTCATGATGGCGGCAGCACAGCTCGCTCTCAACCTGCCTCACTCTTCCCCAACCGACTCTGACTGCGTGAGCCACCCGCCAAGCTTTATATAGCAGCGGAATGCGCGCGCAGCCCTCTTCTCCCCGCCCAGGCGGCTCTCCGCAGCACCTATTGGCTGCTCATGGCGAGGCTCTATAAATTAGGAAGTGCGGTTGGCCGGGGC
>VWZK01010809.1:130433-229474 GCA_013396935.1 Baryphthengus martii | reverse complement strand
GGCGGCCGTCGCTATGGCGACCGCGCCGGGCGGCGGGAAGGGGTTAGGCCGGGGCACGGCCTGCGGCAGGGATAGGGGGTGTTTCGTCTTCTGTTCCGCGGAGCTCTGCCGAGGCTGCCGGCCGGGGCGAGCCGTTCAGCGGCAGCCCCTTTGCGGGAAGGGCCTGTGCTCGGGAGAGCTGGGGTGAGGTGGGGTCTGCCTGGGCAGGAGCCTGCGGGAGATGGGGTCCTCTCAGGTGCCCGGAGGTGAGCGGTGGGCTCCGCGAGGCTTTCCCGGGGTGCAGAGCAGTTGTGTGAGGGGACGCCTGAGTTCGTGTTGCAGCCGAGCATCCCCAGCTGGGTAAATGTCGCCCTCGCCTTTTCCCTGGCTCGTTTTGCTGTGCGGTGCCTTCCACCATGTTAGCACAGGCTTGCATAGACACTTCATCTCTTTGTCACGGCTTCTACTGAGCGTACTTTGATCGTTGTTTTAGCAGAGCCTCTTCAGGATTACTCGTCATGATTCAGAGGCCTGGAGCATCTCCACTGTGGGGACAGGCTGAAAGAGTTGGGCTTGTTCAGCCTGGAGAGAGAAGGCTCTGGAGAGACCTTATAGTGGCCTTCCAGTACTTGAAGGGGTCCTATAAGAAAGCTGGGAAGGGACTTTTAAAAAGGGCTTTTAGTGTTAGGATGCGGGGTCATGGCTTTAAACTGGATGTGGGTAGATTTAGACTGGATATTAGGAAGAAATTCTTTACAGTGAGGATGGTGAGACACTGGAATGGGTTGCCCAGAGGAGTTGTGGATGATCCCTCCCTGGAAGTGTTCAAGGTCAGGTTGGACAGGGCTTTGAGCAACCTGCTCTAGTGGGAGGTGTCCCTGCCTATGGCGGGGAGTTTGGAACCAGATGATCTTTAAGGTCCCTTCCAACCCAAACCATTCTATGTATTCATTAGGATGCCAGGAAGGTCTACAAGTCCCAGCATCACCTCTTGTTTTGTACTGTAGCTAAAACTTGAAAGAGGCTCTTAACAGGGTTCTCCAAACCTAGCTAGTCCCAATCCGCTGCCTTGATGGGAGGCTGGATCGAGGCAGAAGCAGCAGGTAACCTCAGCTCTTTCTCCACAAACGGCGCACACGGGGCCGGCGCTCTGTGTCGTTCAGGAATTCACACAAGGCAGAGGTACAGTATGGCTTGTATATTTATCATGATCTATCCTTGGATAACAGTAATCCAGCTGCTTCGGTGACTGGGTCAGGTGGGCAGGAGAAGCGCTGTGAAGACTTTTGCTGGAGATTGAACAGCCTCTGGTAGTTTGCTTAATGCAAAGGTTAGGGTGGTTGATACTTCTAGCATGTAAACAACATATTCTCTTAGAGATGTTGGAAGGAGCCCAAGAGCACTTGGAGCAGCCCCAGAGACCCTGAGAGGAGCCCCAGAGTATCAGGAGTGATCTGAGAGGATCCTGGGCAGGTTTAGGAGGCCCTGGGAGAGACTCATCAGCCCCAGAGATGCCCAGATGTGACTAGGGGGATGCACAAGCAGCTCATCGTCTGCATTTGAAGCCAGAATGTGGGAGCTTTGCTTCGAGATGTCTGAGCAATGCAGAGGCACTAGGGTGCAGATTCATCCCACCTAATTACAGCCATGGATTTGAACATCTCACTGGGCTGTCTTCACACCAGGGTCAGTAGAAAGGGGTGACTTTGCCCCCCTCCAGCTCTGATCGCACCGTTCTGCTCTCCAAAGGTGTTTGAGGTGACCCAATCCAAGCAGTATCATTTAAGTATCAAAGAAAGCCGGGATGAATCCGGGTCAGACTTGTCCAGAGTTTCATAGAAGGCTGTAATAATCAATGAAGACAGCTTTTCCTCCAGGATGTGATGCCACCTCTTCAGAGTAACATAACAAAGGAGTACTGTTGCCTTTCTGATTAAAAAGAAAGCGTGTAGAATGTCCTGCCTGTGTTCTGCTCTCTAGGAAAGTACACTCAGCATAAATCCTGATGGAGCTGTACTCAGAGCCGCGTTACCGAGCTTCTGTGCCTGTGAAGCCCTAGAGAACCGGCCCTGAAACGGAGCAGGAGGAGCCAGCGCAGGGCTGGTGGGAGGGCCGCTGCTGCAGGCGCTGCCGTAGTTATTGCAGACCCAGGGCGGTGGGGTTTTCAGCCAGGGCCAGGAAGAGAAGCGCTGCAGGCCGGCGACAAGGATTGGTTTCCTCACTTGGAATAATCCCCAGTCTTTGTAGCTGGTCGTTCTCTCAGCTTGTGTTCCAGCCCCCACTGCCTTCCATGTCGGGGAAGCTGTTCTGTAGTGTGTAGAGTGAGAAATGGTCACCAGCCCGGTGTTCCCAGTGGCAGCAACCAAGTGGAAACGCTCTGCTCAGTTGAGGCTCCCGATACCTCTCTTCACATTGCCAGCAGGATCGCCCTGCAGAGCCAGGGATAGCGCCCTGTGGGGTGCCTGAAACTTTGCTGCTGTGATTGGGCCTCCAGAGCTTTCCCTGGGAGATGCAGCCACCTGAAGATCTATGGGTTAGGAGGCATTTCAAATTATTCAAGCAGCATTTATTTTTGCTATTTCTATGCCAGTCAGCTGGTATTTCTGTTCTTAGTTACGTGCAGACCCGCAGGAAATGACAATTCTATTTGAAATCTTTTTGTATTTTTTAAGTGAAAGTGAAATGCCAGTATTTCTAAGCTCTCTGTGAGGGGGAAAAGAGCCAAGCTGCCAGGAATCTCCATGGAGAGCTGCTGGAGCTGCCGACCATCTCCATCCTGCGACTTCTAATGCTGTGGCAGCCCAACAACCTAATTAGCGTGTCCCAGAAGGTGAGCTGGCAAGTAACGAGGCAGGTTTCTGCCAGAACCGTCTCACACGCAGCATTCCTTCAAAGGCAAACCTCTCTCCCAAACACTGACAACTGGGCAAATTCTCAGAGAAAAGAATTTGCACATTTCCTGGTCCTGTCCTGAGCAAAATGCTGAAGTGTCTCTCTGCTTGCGGTTGGTTCCGTGGACAGCGTGTGCAGAGCTGCTGCTACAGATTCCTGGGGTGGTTGGAAAGCGGTTGGAATAGCAGAGAAGGGAACGGCTCCACCAGGGTGGGAAGGGATGTGGCTCCCAGATCACATTTTCAGCAAAGACATCAGTGTTTTATTGGATTTCTCTGACAGAGTTCCTCAAACCCGGCTGCAAGTGACGAGTGAGGAGGTTTCACCTCATTTAGGTGCTTCTGAATTTTCCATCTGTATATTTGCTGTGTCAGGGACACCGGGAAACAGCAGGGGCCCGCGTTAGGTGGCCGAAGGCCCTCAGTATAATCCAAAGAAAGACAAGGTAGTGAAGCTAAAACTAACTTGGAAATTGCCTTTCTGTTTCGTTGAACTTTATATTAGTTGTTTTTTTACCTTTCTCATTGTGAGGTTGGAAAGACAGAGTTAGAAACTTTTAGGCTGAATAAGCCTATAATGAACTGGTCTGAAACCAGGATAACGAGAATGCAAGTGCCTTAAGACTAAGGATGAGATGACCTCGAAAGTTAAAATAATCAGAAACAAGACACAATAATTAAGAGCAGTGTCTAAAGACAGTACAGTTCTGTCAACTTTTGTAGATAATATCTTGCTATGGCAGCTTTACATAAACCAGAGAGAGATTTGGACAAAGATCAAAACATTGAGGTGTCCCTGACATAACCTGTGGTGATTTTAATACTAAAAACCATACCAACGGGAGGAGAACTTCAATGTAATTGTAGGACCACCTTAGTATGATGATTTAGATAATAGTATAATGAATTAGGCAACAGTATAATGAATGAGGTAATTGATGGAGCGCATGTGTAAAGATTTATGTGATGTGAAGTCATGTAGTCCATCGTATAGAATTTCTTTGTTCTTTCTATAAACTGCTGCTGTTTGAGCTAACAGGGGCTGGGTTTGTGATTTATCACCTAACACTCATTTCTGTGGAGCCAAAATAAAGCAAATATCTCAACTCTCTGTGTCAATTGGCTTTGCACACTTAGGAAGTGACCCTTTTGGGGGGACTAGAAGTGTTTTGGGGTTTTTTTAACTAACTCTGCTGCCTTCAGCATGCAAACAGGTTTTACTGTGAATATGATTGGTTTGAGCTGAGTGGGGAGATACTTTCTTTTCACTTTTGAGAACTGCATTCCCCTTTTACTGAGCCAGTGTTCTTTGAGTGCTGTGGGGTCCATGGAGACGATCCCTCCCCTTGGCAGGCAGACAACGGCGATAATTCTTCACTGGCTGCTTAACCAGCAAGCTAGAAGTTTGTGTCTCTGAAACAGCATCCTCATCTAAACTGAGCCTAGTACCTGAGGCTGGGCTGAGGCTGGGCTTGGCAGGAGCCCAAGCAGAAATCACAGAACTATTTCTGTTTCTATAGGTAAAAATCTGAAGCGCTGAGTTCAAGAGAGGGACACTGCCGAGGCAGCGCGGGTGGACTCCTGCCTCCAGAGCTGCAAAGCCTTTGGTGGTGGGGTGGTTCCAGGTTTACGGTAACTCTGAAGTATGAGGTGGGTATGTGCAGACCTGTTGTCATTTTGATCTTTCTAATTGTTACTTCTCAGGTTAAACAATACTTTGTTTTCTAATTACTGCTCCTGAGAAGGCTGAAGTAACTGAAGGCGGGGGGCTGCTTCCAGAGACTGATGAGTGAGACGTGCGGTTGTGGGATTCCTGCTTGAGAGATATAGGAACAGTGGAATGGGCTCAAGCCACTGGTCCACCCAGGCCACTATCTTGTCTCTAATGAGCAGCAGCAGCTGTCAAAGAACAGGGCAAACATAGACAGATGTGGCAGGTGATTCTAGTGATTTTTTTTTTAGCCACAAGCAAGTAACTTTTTGTTTTAATAGCCCTCAATGGATTATTATTAATTTATCTAATCACCTTTTGCAGCCATGCAAACTTTTGGCATAAACAACCTCCTGTCATGATGAGTCTCATGGTTTAACCAAAAGGTGTGCGGAAGAAGAGTTCCTTCCGTTTGGTTTGGTCATTTCCACTGAGCTCTGCAGTTCAGAAGGCGGCCGTGAGCCTGTCACTTCAAAGCTTGCACTCAAGAGAGCCTAAGTGATTACCATGAAACAGAAAGTAATGCTGAGCTAGCTTTCACTTGAGGTAAGGTTCAGCATTAATCGCAGGTTACATCTTCTCCGTGTTTAAAACCGGTGAACTTTGAACACTATTCCAGTAAAGTTTCCCTCGTTCAATTCCACAGCTCCGCTGCAGGACCTTGTCCAGCGATAAGCCCTGTAGCTGTCGCCGCCTTTCACTTGGGAGATCTGTTTCTCTGGAGAATTTCCACCAAGAAGTGGTGACTAATTCGATCACGAGGTGAGCATATGGTGACACCTCCTGCTGTGAACAAAAATAAACTTTCCTTCGCACAAAGTTGATTTTATCATTACTCTGTCTCTCTCAGCCCCCTCTTCTTCATTCCCAGTGCAGTCCTCTTCTTATTAGAGATTATTCTTTCTCCTTATTTCCAAAAAAAGCCTTCATCCATCCTCCATGCTCGTGCCCATCTCCCTGCGTAGAGGCTTTCTTCCACTAATGCCGTGGCTTCTTCAGTCACTGATTAGAGCTGCTTTCCCATCCCACACAGAGAGCTCTTCCATACTGCAGTGTGTCTCTCATCTCTGTCCGCATCAGGAGTCTCCTTGACAAGTTTCCAGACAAGCTTGCTTGCTAATTTGATTAGTGGTGGGACCAGTGCTGGCGGTTTCCTAAGGCTCTGTTCTGCCACCCTCCCTCTTGTGACAGGTCTCTGTCATTACACACTCGGGAGAGCAAGAGCTTAACCTTTTGCACTTATCTGCCTTGAACAGGGGATCTAAAAGCACCCTACTGCAAGAAGGCTCTGGACTTCTCATGTCGAAGGTATGGTGGAAACCAGCCCTCTTCTGCCTGGTCTCCGCGGTGTACAGGGAGAGAAGGATGTTTGCACTTGTAAAAACATCAAACTGCTTTGACTTGCCTGGGTCTGGTGGCATTATGAAAGGACTTTTACACGAGAATCATAGAATAAGTGAGGTTGGAAAAGACCTTTAAGATCATCGAGTCCAACTGTTAGCCCAGCACTGCCAAGCTCACCATAAGAACTGGGGTTTTACTGATCCCAGTCTGCATTTGTGCATGTTTTGCTGACAGTATTTCCATCTACTTCAGTGTGTTCTGAATTAGCTCTTGAGGTAGGAGTGACAGCCCATGAGGTGGGATATAAACATCACATGGCTTCTTACTTCTCTGGAAGAAATTCAGATGCATGATCATATTCTTGGTATAAGAACAAAATAAACCTGTGCTGATGGAGCTCTAAATCCAGCCATCTGAAAAGGCACTTCTCTCAGGTTCTGCTGGATTTGCTCCACCAGGATTCAGCTTAGGTCTCTCTCCTACAACCACAGGGAGCCTGGGTGCCTCAGAATGGGAAGGAACAAACACCTCTGGTCCTGTGGTGGTGAACTTTATACTGCAGAAATGGGCCGTTATTTCTCTCAATTTTCATGGGAATTCATTGGAACAACCCAGATAGGAAGTGCTGGTTGGGAATCCGTGATGATTTGGAAATGGTATAAACTGGAGGAAAGACAGGAGCTAAAACACTCCTACGAACAGCACTCTAGCCAGCAGCAGGTCTGCTAACCTGTTGCGTTTCTGGAGCTAAAACATTTTTAAATCTAATTTTTATACCTAATACTTTTGGTTTTTTTCCTTCTTATTGATAGTTGCTGACAGCAGCAGAACTGCAATTGCACGTGAGCAGACGTTATCCCCCAGAAGAGCTCTCCCACGGTTTAGCCTGGGTGAGAGGCCAGGGAGCTGTGCAGAAACATGGAGAATTTACAGACAGTTAGAAAATCCTCGTTATTAATCATTTCCACAATTGCATTGTAACCAAAGGGCTGCAGGCGTCTTCCTTTCAAAGGGAGCGAGTTCATCTAGAATCTCCTTTTAAGTAGATCTCTGCTGTCCAGGTAATCTGGGGATTAATTCTGCAAACTCACGTAGCGCTGACATGAGGGAGATGGGAGAAAGGCATGTGCTACTTTTGTTAGTTTCTATTATTCTCATAGGTTCCTAATTGTGTTATTTTTTGCTTTTTTTATTACTAGAAACAAACTTTAGGGCTTTGAAAATACCAGTCCAGCTCATCATCTGGTAAATACATCTGTAAGTGCTTTTTTTTTCTGCCAGATAGAGAGTGATACAGCCCATCAACAGTGCCCGTTCCAAGCCCACCTGGTAACTGGGGGGGCTGCAGCTTGGCAGGGGCGGCACCATCATTATATGAGACCAAATATGCCTGTCCCTGCCTGTCCCTGCCTATCCCCACAGCCTGCCTGCAGGAGAAGGCAGCAATGGCAGCCTTTGGAAGGAGCTTGATGGCGAGGGAGGGAGCAGAGCGGCCACCTGCAGTGTGTCACCTCTGGGGAAAGAACTTCAGCCATCGAAATGTTTCACTGCGTCTTCCAGGAGAACAGCAGCTTCTAGCTCGAGAGTTGAAGCTCTGTACTGAATCAAGTGGTTGTGGGTTATCTCCTCATCGCAGAGCGGTGACTCAGTGTCAAATGGTGGCTCGAGTGTCACAGGGCAAGCTAAGCTGTCTACACGGCCATCACCCAGTACGGCTCAGAGGCACCTGCGAGGCAAAAGTCAAGTGTTAGGAGCACATGCTGAGCTTCTTACCTGGTTGCTCACTTCTTAGCTGCGTGGAAGTCCCAAAGCCTCTGAACAAGAGCTTAGGGAAGTTCCAGCCAGTGTCCTTTTCTCTTGGACCTTGTGATCTAGTATTCAAAATCAGGGAGGGGTAATGACTGAGCCGGCCAGAGGCCCTGGAGTCCTGAGGTTCCTGGCAGCTCACTGGCTGGTTTCCATTTCTGACAGTGGCAGGATTGCAAATCTCAGCCCGGAATCCCACGGTTCTCTTATGCACCGACAGGTCACAGGACCAGAGCGCTGTTTAATGGTTATATTTCAGATGTGGGACGAATGAAGTCTCAGGAATTTCCCTGATATCACTGACTGCCTGATAACCTTATTTATCTATCTATTTATTTATTTATTTATTTTATTCTGGAGGCTTGCCTGAATCCCTCCTACTTCCTTCAGATGGCTTGAGCAAAAGGCACATCAAAGATCTAGAGACCTGTCTCTCATCAACTAAACACCAGCAGCCAGGTTATCTGAAGTCATTTTCTGCCTGCCTGCCAGCCACTGGGGAGGAGAAGCCTCCAGGGGTTCTCATTGTGTACCCCGAAAGCACACCTCATAACAGCTCTTGAGTAAACAGAGGCAGAAGCGGCATCCCCCGTCCTCCTCACTGAAACACTCTGTGTTCACAATAAAACCCCTGCTTTCATCTCTCGCCAAGAAAAACGCAGACAGTCTATTAAAACAGCTTTAATGACATGATATAATTAAAAATAGCTAACGTGCAACTCAAAGAAATGAATATGGAGCTTGTTTAAATCTCTTTCCACACCCCTCCAAACTTGACTGACAGGTTCCAAACTTTCTTTAATTGGCCTGAAAATTTATGAACACCCCAATATTATGGGGGAGAGGGTGTGTCCTATATATGAGTTGGGAGCACAAGGGATTAATAGTCAGATTTGAAAGGATTTGGGTGCCATGGTAGCTTTAAAACTCCTGCAAGGCACATCACTGCATCTGTGAGCATTTACATTCCTGTTTAAAGTGATCTGAAATGAGCTGGAGACACTTGTCCCTTGGGCTTCTAACAGCCTAAATGTTTACAACTCTGAAGCAATCCAAGAAATGAACTGTAAATGCTTTAGTCAAAGACCAGTGTTTGTCTGAATCGATCCCTTTTTTTTTGCAATAACGCAGAGAACTTGTACACCTCATCTTTTAGACAAGCAGAGCAGAGGAGCTGGAATGTCTGCCAAGTCCCAGAGGAATCTAAAGGGCTGGATTATGAAGCAACTCTGGTCACAGTCTAATGTGAAAGTCATTGGACTGACAACTGGGAAAGCTTCTGTGCCTCGGTCTGTTCTTGTCTAAAGGACAATGTTAGTTGAGGTGACCTCCCTTTCAGAGTCGGTGAGATGCAGTTCCGTGCAAATGAACAAACTGGCGAACCTCTCGGCCCAGAATGCCCCCTGGTTTAGCTGATGTGAAGTTAAATGTGTTCATTTAAGTTCCAGTTAAAGAGTTTCAATTGACAGGTTTAACCCTGAGCTGTCATGACTCAGCTGAGAGCCAGGAGCTCAGCTCTGTGCCCGTGCCCCGTGTTTCTCCTTTGATGCTCTGTACCTTTTATAGAGACCGAGATTTAAAGCATTGCTTTTGAAGGGTTCTTGGTCAGCAGGAGCGTTCGCTGGAAGGGACACATGGATACCGTCACTGAGATGGAAGGACAGGCAGGTCAGTAGTAGTGGGCAGGAGATACCTGCTTTTTCCCTAGAACATGGAAGCCAGTTGGCTGTTACATTCTGACTGCGTTGCAATGCTGTTCCAGTCTTCACTAGAGGCAATACTGCAGGTACTGTCTCTCTGGTGGACACAGAAGAGGACAGAACACTTTCTTCAGACACCACCTCTCCTGATTAGACAGGATTATTCAATATTAACTCTACAGTAGCTCAGGGCCTGCCTGCTCAGTGGCATCATTTCATTAGGTTGGTGTGAGTGATCTCAGCCGCAGCCCAAGCAAGATCTGTGCAGGCTGCTCTCTTCTGGAGGATGAGTAGCTTGCCAGCCACCGGAATCAGAGGTTTCCTGTGGAGCAGGATCTGTTGTCTCAAAGTACAATAGTGCAAGTGCTAGTGCAGGTTGGAATAAGGCTCTGGGAGTCCTGCAGGAAAATCACTTGTGTCCTCCAGTGACTTACACCCGTGCGATTTACTCTATTACCTGCCTTCTGGCAGGAGTATCATGTCCCAGAGTAAGTGTCAGTTGTCATCAAAAACACTGCTGTTCCTTTGGCTGAAGCTGTTTTCCTTGACTATTACTCGGTACGAGATGCGCATGAAGGAGCCAGTGAGCAGCACGACAAAGAGGATTAGGAGCAAAGACCAGACCCCTGGTTCAATCCCCTTGAGGAAGCTTGGGCTGTCCTGGGGGATGGTGTTGGTCAGATTCAGCATGTACCCAAGAGTCCAGCTAGATGATGTGTCACCCATCTATTGAAGTAAAAAGCAGGAGAGGTCAGAAGAGAAGGAGACAGTCTGGACCCCAGCTGTGGTTTTCTGCACAGGCCCAAGGCCTCGTTTGCTTTATTTGAGACTGATCCAAGGATTAGGCTTGAAATGAGGAGCTCTCCCACTCTCAGTGCCCCGAGGGCACTAATAGGCCTCCATTGCCCTGACCAGTCTCACCTGGCACCTCCACCCACCCCTCTGCCCATGGGCCTGGGAGCTCCATATAAGCTCTGGCCTGGGCAGACACCCTTTTCCTGCAGTGTGCTGTGGGGGTGTGCTGCTCCAGCTCCTGCTCACTGACTGGTTTTCTCAGGTGGATCTATGTCATGGGTAGTTCTGTCCTCAGCCCTGTTGCCTGGTTGAACCTCTGGCCCATGTTGTACGTTGCTTGTCTCTGGCTTTCCAGACTGAACTCCCTGGATGTGCCTCGTTACCTTGCCTTGGTCTGATGATCACAACGTGGCTGCCTGAACTGTTGTCCCTGATGTGGGTCGGCTCCGTGGGACTGTGCCTTTGCCGGTGAGTGAGGTCTGGGAATAGGCTTTCTTTTCTTTTGTGAAGGGGAGGACCTGAATCAAATTCTCCTTTCCTTAGGGGCTCCAGATTCTGAAGCAATTTCAGGCTTATAATTCAGTTGTAAACCCTCATTGAGGTTTACAGGTGATTACAAAGAGCTGGAGCAGCATCTTTTGGCTCAGGAAATATTATCAGCAGTTTGTCCTTAGCATCACTTGACGTTCAAGCTACAGTTCCTGCCCTATGAGGCATAGACTCTTGACTGTGGTATTGCTCCAGATAAGGTTTTTGACCCTTCTGGTTTTTAGTGAGGACAAGTGTGTCTCTAGCTCTCTGACTCTGGTTTTCTTGCTCATCACAATTGTAAATTTATTTTTTAAAAGCATCTTGCTGGAGAAACCTAGCTGGTTGGGGCCTGGGGGAGTGGGGACAGGCTTGGTGTACTGAAACCACCCTTCCCTCCTAACTGGAAATACCACACTGGAGGTAACTGACCTTCTTCTGGAATGCAGTCCAAACAGACCTGTCAAAGTCAAACACGTAGCCCTTTGTACTGAGATGGAAGATGAAGGCAGACACCAGGCAGTAATCAGCAAGTGTATCCAGGCTTGTCTTGGACTCCTTAAGCAGCTGGTGTCATTTCCAAAAGAAGATAGGGAAAAAGAAAAGTAGTAAATATTTGGTAGCTGAACATTAGGGCTACTATAACCTCTCCTTTCCTGCTCTGGGATGGATTGGAGGAGGGGTTTGTGTCCTGTGCAGACTGAAACCACATTTCCTACACACACTGGGCTGTGGTCTGGGAACCAGTGTCATCTCTTAGTGCTTTTGTTCCCTTTTTATTAAAGACCAGGCAGTTCCAAGAGCAGCAGGACTGGCAGCCAGGTCTCCTACAGTTGCCTTGTGAGTGAACTGCTGGGTTAGATTCTCTGCTCTCTAATTATGTTGAGCTAATGTTGCAGCTTTTCTCTCAGTAGGAGCATTAACAAGATCTTTCTCTTCTATCCAGAAGAGAAAGCTTTAGGGAACTGCCTGTGGGCTTTGCTCCCCCATTAGCAAACCTTGCAGAAATTGTCCAATTTGGATGTTGCTGTGGATGCTCAGTCAATGTCGGTGCAAATGAGGGTGACCTCATAAGCCACCAGCTGAGGTAAAGAACTTGCAGATTCCCACTGGCTTGGGTCTCCGTGGGCCCAGGTGAAATGGAGAAGTCCTTGGAGTTGGAGGGGATGTGTTCCTGCCACTTAAGGAGAGGAGGGTCACAGGAAGACCAAGGTGAGGCACAGGAGGGAGTGGACAGCCTTCCTCTTTACTCCTTAGTGCAGTAAAAGGTACTTGTGGCTTTTCATTTAACTGAGTCCAGGTGTTACCAGCAGCTGCTGAGATTTGAGAGTAAGGAAAATAAGTGGAGTCTGTTTTCTCAGAGTAAGATAAAAAAAAAAAAATAACAAACCCAGGCAAATCCAAGTTTTCCCCTGAGGGACCCAGTGGCACTGTCAGTCTGAGCCCCAACAGGCTGTGCTTTGTTTCCCACTCTCCCCCTACACACCAAGTTATTCCACAG
The DNA here is from genome assembly GCA_013396935.1 of Baryphthengus martii. Lineage (NCBI taxonomy): Eukaryota > Metazoa > Chordata > Aves > Coraciiformes > Momotidae > Baryphthengus > Baryphthengus martii. Next base: position 217,219 of record VWZK01010809.1, on the reverse strand, counting down.
TTACCTCTTTGGCAGACATCCCACAAAGCCTGTTGACTGCCCGACCCAAGTCAGGAGAGGGTACAGTTTCTCTCATGAAGTCCATGGCCTCAGATATCACCTACAACAGCAGCAGAAATAATCATCAGGTTGGACTGTGCTCTGCACCCTCGCGTTGCGTACGGTGCCTATTGGAAAGGAAGTGGCTGTAGCCGTGGGGGGTGTTGCCAGGGTGGCCTCTTGGTGTGGCTGTGTTGGTGGTTACACCTCTGATGAGTGCAAGAAAGACAGGCAGATCTGTTACTGTCTGGAGATGGAAGCAGTTTCTAGCTTGCGTGCAGCAGCCTTCCTGGCCCCGCCTGGCTGAGCAGACTGGTCCTTATGCTCCTTGGCACCATGTCCATGGGAGGCTCTCAGGAGCCGGGAGCTGGGGAAATTTCTGTAACTCCTCCCTCTGAAATGCACTCAGTTCATCCTAGGATCTTGAGTTGGTCCTGTCTTAACCACCTAATGACTTTGGACACTAGATCCAGAGTCTCAAATATAACCGTGTGTGGTGGAGCTTGCCCAGATGTTTGCCAAGGGAGTGCCAGAGGATCTTCAGCTTTACCACGGATTTTGTGTGGGAAGATCTGCTCAGCATGCAACCCTGGCTGCCCTAACCCTGCTGGCTCTCTGGAGCCCCAAAGTTGGTCTGTCAAGCAGATATTGCTGAGACGTGGATGAGGAAAGGCTGCCACAGACATTGGTGGGAAGCCTGTGGTCCTTATTTGAATAGCTGTGTGCTGATGATGGGGAGAGGGTGGGAGCGTGTGTGCGGCATTCACAGAGCACTCCTGGCTAGCAGAGGGCACAGAGGGGCTGTTCCCACTGTAGCCATTAATGATCAAACTGGTCCCATTTCATGGGTTCTCCATACCAGTTGCCTAACCCAGTGCAGATGAGAACGCACCAGAAACCTGGTCTGGAGGGGCTTGCTGAGGGAATACTTGAAGAAGCTGCAGGAAGAGGAGGAGTTGAGCAGGCCTTGCACAAGTGTGATGCAGGCGGTGGGATTGCTGGAGCCGGTGATGTTGAAGACCTCCTCAGGGCCAGGCATGTCCAATACACTGTCACTGACAGCACAAGGCCCGGCACGCACTGCTTCCCACTGCACTTCCCGGGAATAGGCGAGGGGCCAGCAGGGATTTGACACAGTTTGAGCACTTCTCTGATCCTAGAGGTAGAATGAAAGAGAGGAGGTTGGCATCCAAGGCTTCACAAAGGAAGGCAAAATGCAACACAGTGAGGAACAGTTTTCCTCTGGCACCGCAATGTTGTAATGGAGCAGGTGGGCTGCAAAAGGTTTGCCCAACCTTATCTCAGGTGGCCAACTGCAAGGGCCAGACTGATGCAGCAGCTCCTGCAGAGCCCAGGGCAAGCTGCCAGGACTGGGCCTGCTGTGGTAGGCTGAGGGGTCCCAGCCCTGCCTGCTCTCCCTCAGACCAGAAATACAATTTGAATGAATCCTGTTGCAAGAAACAGGATTGATGATGAGGATGATCAGAGGGCTGGAGCACCTCTCCTATGGAGACAGGCTGAGGGAGTTGGGGTTGTTCAGTCTGGGGAAGAGAAGACTGCGAAGAGACCTTATTGTGGCTTTCTGGGTTCTGAAGGGGGCCTACAAGAAAGCTGGGGATGGACTTTTTAGGATGTCAGATAGTGACAGGACAAGGGGGAACGGATCCAAACGAGAGGAGAGGAGATTTAGATTGGATGTTAGGAAGGAGTTCTTCCCCGTGAGGGTGGTGAGACACTGGAACAGGCTGCCCAGAGAGGTGGTGGGAGCTCCATCCCTGGGAGTTTTTAAGGCCAGGCTGGATGGGGCTCTGGGCAACCTGCTCTAGTGGGAGGTGTCCCTGCCTGTGGCAGGGGGGTTGGAACTCCATGGTCTTCAAGGTCCCTTCCAACCCTGATGATTCTATGATTCTGAAGAGGCTGTTCTGCTCTGCCTTGCAAATGGCTCAGCCCCTCAAGAATCAGTGTTTCTTACCTGTAGGAATTCCCCAGTATGACACTGGTGAGGTGAGTCTCCGTGTGAGACATCCACATCTCAAGGGGAGTTGTGGTTTATCGCGAGACAAGTGGATGGGCAGAGAGTGGCTTATTTTGGAAAAAATCAGTTTTGGTAGAGACTAAAATGATTCCTGAGTTTGGATCAGATCCTGCCCCACCCTCCAAGTAAAATAAAGTTTGGAAGAACCAGAACACCTGTATATTTTTAAAATGAAATATTGCTCTTTTAAAGATGTTTCAGGGTTGAAGTCAGCAAAGAAAACACCACCAGTGAAAGGTCCCAGTTGGTTCTGGGGGTGCTGTTTCAGCTCCCCTTCTGGAATAGAGGAGCCAAGGGAAGTAAGTCTTTGTCTCCCTTCACCCTCAAGGTGATCTCAGCACCTCTGGACAACAGTTTTGTGCTCATGTGTGTTAAGTAAGGGACCAAATAGAACCTGCAAGTAGGACAGTCTTGAATGGGTGCCCTTGTCTGCTCAGGGGGCTCTGATTTGGGCACAGAGGGTTATGTTTTACAAATGCACTGGGCTTTTTTAGCTCTATACAAATGCCATCTATTAAGGACAGTGACTGATATTTTGCCCAGTAGAAGCTACACCTTGTGCAACTGTCTTGTAGTGATATTGTGACCAGGAACCTTGCGCGTGACCTTCCGGCGGGTACTCACTCGGATGAGTGCGGCGAGCAGCCTGCGGCGGAGCTGCTCCGTGCCGTGGCAGGGGCAGTGACGAGTGTAGACGTTGTGCGTCTGCCCGTACAGCTGCAGCCTCACCCCCTCTTTCGGGGCCTGCTTCTCTTCTTCCACCTCGGAAGTGAGTTCTGTTGAGGGTTCTCCCACGGACAGGACTCCAGCCATCCCCTTCCCAGAGGGGACTGGCTGTCCTCGCCAGTCGTACTGATCCAAAAAAGAACCAGAGAGGTCAGGTCTTAAGGTACCTACACTGGTCCCAGTCTGATTCAAGCATTAGTGCACAGAGTGAAAAAGCAGCTTTCTGTTGTAGTACAGCTCAAGTTTGTTTGTTTTTTTCCTCCCAGGACATAAGGATGCTGAACTGGTAGCTTTGGATGGAATGGAGGAGCTGTTGTACAAGCACTGCCATCTGCACAGAGAGCTCCCCACAGCCAGTGAGAGCAAACAGGGCTCCCCATCCTGGGTGGCTGTTGAAGGCAGTGGCCTCAGCAGGTAGGAGCAGGGGAGAAAGGAAGGGGGAATGGTGGGGAATGGAAGGGAAGTTTCAGGTGGGCAGTTATGGGCTTCAAGTGCTGCCTTGATGCTAAAGAGCTCCTCCTGTCAGAAACCCCCTGTGGTTTCATCTTCTGCAGATTTGCAGGGCTGATTTTGGCAAGGCTGAAGTTAGCAGTGCAGGCAGGAAAGTGGAGGTGGGTGGAAGTGTCCCTGGCTGGGGGTGGCTGTGCTGCTGGCAGTTCCCCAAGCCCTGCCTGCTTGCTGCTGGCTATCAGAACTGCCTTTTGCTTCCCTGATGTGGGAAAGCTCAGTCTAACCCACCTTCCTTTTGCCCTTTAAGTTCTTCTTGAGCCTCTTTGGCTTGAGAAGCCATGGGTAGGACACAAACTTAAAATGTATTTGTTTTGTTTAGTGAGTGCCTTCTGAACACAGAGCAGGCCCCTGTGCTGGGGACACCTGGCTCTGCTCTCACTGACATCTCAATGACAGGAAATTTGATAGGCTTTGGCAGCAAAAACTCTGGTTGTCTGTCCACCATCCCCAGGATGTCCCATGGGACAGCTGGGCTCCAGCAGGACCCCATAGACAGCAGCAGTGGCCATTTGACAGCAGTGCTGAGCTAGAGCTGCAGAGGCTGGGAGCAGTGGAGATCTTGTTGACACCGCAGGGCCAGGCTGTGTAAGGTCGTCTGTGTGAGCATCCTGGATATGTTGGCCAGAAAGCCTCACATCTACTGGGGCAACTGCATGAACATGTCCATGAGAGTCTGTATTAGAGGTTTGGTTCTTCAGCCTACAGAGAACCATCTCACGTTATGTCCCCCAGCAAGTTGGTGGTGGATACAACCTGCCTCCTCAGAAAAGCTGTGGAAGTTGAGCTTAAGCATTGTTTAAAGTGCAGCCTGTCTCTGGGGCTGTTTGCTGCTGGGTGTTGCTCAGCTCAGTTCTGTACTCCCCAGGCAGGGCTGTCCTTTACCTTGAAGAAGTTCTCCAGGACATAGTTAACAGCAACCCAATTGAATGCTTCCTCGTCTGGCCTGGCCAGGATTTGTGCCCCCTGAAAGTTGAAGGGGGATGACTTCAGGGCCACAGTCAGGGCTGCAAGGAGACCATCAGAGAGGATGGGATGGGTGAGGCTAAACAGAAAAGAAAAAGAAGGCACTTTTGTGGTTACAGGACCCTGCCAGGAGCGGTCTGCACAGGGGGACAGCCACAGGGCTTCTGCTGTGCTCCCCACTGTGGACAGTAGCCCCGAGACCCAATGACAATCCCATTCCTGCTGCTGCTTCCCTCCTCCTTCACACAGCAGGATCGGCTGAGGGAGGATTTGAGCAGTTGTGCCACCACTCAAGAATTTGGGAGTTTAGCACCTTCTGAGGGAATCTTGTGGCCTTGCCCCACTGACCTGGACCTCTCAGTGTCTAAAAGGAGATAAAAGTCCCAGTGATGAGGTGACTGAGAACGGGGTGCGCAGTATGAGAAGATGGATCCTCCCACCACTGTTCCCAACCTGCTGACAAGAAGCACCCTTGCGAGACCGTGTGGGTTGGCGCTTAAACTGAGGACACTTTAGCTGCCAGACTGACTCATGTTTTTCCAGCTACTAATTGTGAAGGGGACTTTGCACAGGCTGGTAGCAGTAGCAAGACTGTCATCCCTCCAAGCAGCCCTGAGGATAATGTGGAGACGCAGCCGTGCTGTACTCCCCTCAAGCACATGGGGACCTGGAGAAGGTTTACCTGACTAGCAGATAAGGGATGAAACACTGCAGAGCAGACAGGGTGAGATGCATTTACAGAATGATCTGTTTGCTGATCTCTGGGAGTGAGTTTGCAACATTCACTTACTTCAGCTGCCTCATGCTGGTAGTTGCCCCCAAGTAGAGGGGGGTTTGGCTGTGCTGCTCTGCCGGGATTTCTTTCTGGGCCCAGTTTAAACATGGCTCCAAGCTCTTCCCTACTTTCTGAGAAGAATCTGAGTAGTTGGAGACTCTTGGACCTGAGGAAAGAATGATATTTTCTAAGGAAAGGTATGGGAGAAGTGTGAGAGCTGTTACCCAAAGGGTGGCTGCCCTAGGGCGTAGTTAGATAGGACCTATCAGAGGTGGAATGAAGGAGCTCTTCTAGTAGCTGTCCTGCTAAAAGATGGTACGGGAAGCAAAGCCCATGTGCATGTGAGTCCCAAACAGCCCTAACGGAACCCTGGCTCTGCTGCTGAGACATCCCGTAGATGACCACGTATCAGCCATACGGCTGCTCCAACAGCTGAGGCTGCCTCAGCCCACAGAGGAAGACAAGTGGCTTTAGCTGCTATGAAAGATAAGCAAAAGGTCACGTGGCCAGGCAGACAGGGCTGAGGCTGATGCCACCTCTCTCCTTCAGCCACTTCCTTTTGTGTTGGTGGAGGTGGCTTCTGAGCCCTGTGCCTGCAAGCAAGACACCTCTGCTCTAGAGGAAGCTGGTGTTGTGTGGAGAGAAGCTGCATGCAAGCCTTGACTCATCTTTCCACTAACACTCAGTGGGGTCTTAAATGCTGGTTTTGAACTTCTACCCATAAAGAGCCTCACTTCCCCATCCTCTGGCCCACTCATCTTCCTGGCTGCGTGACTCCTTCCCCACGTGCTTTGCTCTGCTGAGCCCCACACAGGGCTGAGCCCACAGCTCCTCCCAGGCTGTGACGGCGCTGCCACGAAGACTGGAGATTCCTCCTCACATCTGGGTGCGAGCCTTGCCCTGGATCTCCTGTTGCTGCTGCTGACAAACTGCAGCACTGAGCTACAGTTGCTGTTTTCAACCCAGCTGGTGAAGGTGGCAGCGATCGAGGGGCACATACAAGGTTCCAGGGAGCCCTTGTTGCATCTTCTGTACGTGGTTTGTGTTGCTTACAGTCTGGAAGGGCACAAAGGCTCTTCTCTGCTTGCTGTGCAGCTGCCCTCCCCCAGCACACTGCTACTGAGAGTTCAGGGTTCCCACCAGGCTGCTGTCATCAGGCTTCAACATCAAAGCAAGATTGAGAGATAGGGAAGGAAACCCCAAGCATTCGTACGTCAAACCCTTCCGCCTGCCCTTGGTGGGGCCAAACTGATTGAGTAGTGAGGAAGACCCCAATGTTCTCCAAAATGACACTTAAACCCCAGCTGAACTCATGCTTATTCTGTCAAACCCCACATAGGCGGCTGGAGTCTTTGCACATCGGTTGTCCTGGAGCTACACTACTTACTGCCCAGTCAGGAGGAGGAGGCAGAAGATGCTGGGAGTCACCCTATGGCCAGATTTGTCTCCACTGCCGTTCACTGTCTCATCTGGGTGAGAAGCTCAGCAGCCTTGGCTCTGCCACTGATCCATGTGGGCAGCAGGACGAGCTCCGTTCTCTCTGTGCTTCCCTGTCACCTACTACTGCCAAGTGCTCTGTGTGTGGCCACATCTGCCCACATCGAGAAGATCCATGCTGAAAATAAGCAGCTTGTGCTTCATTATCACCACCCTTTCAGTGCACAGCTGGATGGTACAGGAGCCGAAGAAACTGCAGCAATGGACCAGGCACAGATCTCTGCTTCGCCACCCATCCCATGCCAGTCCCACAGGCCACCGAGCGTGAATCGGGCACCTTACCTTGCACAGGACAGGAACTGCATTCCCTGATCACCCCGGTCTTGTTTGCCTTGCTGGTCCACTGGTAGAGGAACAGGATGGTGCGGGATGGGCCAGCATCCAGAACAATGCCATACTGGAAAACCCCAAAAACCTTTTAGAGAAACACTACTGACTTCAGGCCGCGTTGTTATTGCAGGGTTCCTCAGCGTTGTGTGGGTGTTCCGGGTAACCCACGGGCCTGCGCTGCAGTGTTTGAATTAGCTTCTTACATTCAAAGAAAGGCTGAAGCCAGATGATGATGTGGATTTGCAGGGAACCATCTGCATTTTTGAATATACATGAGGAGCAGCGGGAGTGGAGAGACACCTGGAAATACATCAGACCTAGAGTGGTGTGCTCTGTAGCTGTGCCTGGAACCAGGCAGGGAGCTCCCACTGAGAGGTGAGCCACCTGGAGCTCAGGAAAAACAGGTCCTAAAGCAGGGGGAGAGGGTACTGTACAAGCTCTTGACTGATTCTGGGACTCAAACTGCTGCTGGCTTGGTTTGCTAAGGCTTTCGGGCAGAATATCGGAGGGCTGTGGCTTGTTCCTGCTTCTAAGGAACCTGAGGCTCCCATATCTTTTTGGTGCCCCGGTACAGAGGTGGTGTGACACGGGCTGGGTTGGCCCAGGTACGTGCCAGATCTGTAGGAGCTGCGGCAGCCTGGGATCAACCAGCACATGCACTGTCCAACGCAGCAGCCCCATGGAGACCGAGATGATGTCTTGGCAGAAACAGCAGCAGCAACCATGAGATTTCTCCACACCTTGTCCACTGCTGGTTGTGTTGCCAGTAGGGAGGCCAGGGGCTTGCTGAGCCTCTCTGCAGCCCAACGTCTCCTCTGTTTGCTGAGCTGCACCTCCTATGATGGTTGTGAAAGAGGAGGCCACTGGAGTACCCTGCAGCACAGCTCTGGGTCTGTTCTGGGTGTCCTCACACCCAAAATAGCCCTGGTGTTAGCCTGGGGTCTCCTCCTCTCCCTGGTGTTACGTGATCTCAAACTGGGACATCTCCTACACAGATGGGAAAGAAACTTATGAGGTCTGGGAGATATGTGGTAGTGCACGGTCTAAGCTATATCTTGCACAGAAATAGTTGTAGCTGTGACTGAGTGGGAGGAAAAACCTCCTGAGAGGTTGGTGTTAACACCTTCAGAAGGGTTTTAGCACAAGGCAAAGCCTGGCTGCAGCATCCGAGGGAAGCTGACTGCCTGCTGCCTTCCTGGGAGCTCCCAGCTGCACCAGACATGGAGCTGGTGGAACTGGAGCTGGAGCAGCAATGCGGAAGGAGGATGGAGCTCCTTGCCTGAGCCTGCTGGCAGCTTCCCACATGAGTGACAGCTCATATTTCTCGTAGGGACATGTTGGCTGCTGCAGAAGAGGAAGAAATGAATGGTATTGGTGGAGGAACCCAGATTTCTTTTCCTCCTTGACAAAATGAGAGGCTGCTGCTGGGAGTACATGGGAGGAGAAGGGATCACCGCCCTGCTGCCCTGGCTCAACACCAGGAAAGGGCAGAGCGTGGAGCAAGAAGGGTTTTTTTTTAATCCAGTTTTGTTTGAGAGGAGCATGGAGGAGGGGTGGCATCTCTAAACACACAGGTTAACCTACTTCTGTTTGCTGAAACCATAACGTGCCACTGCTCTCACCTCTGCAGCGGGCGCATCAAGAGGCAGAGCAGATGGGCATTAACCCACCAGTTGCTGGCAGGTCTGACCCCGCTGCGCAGAGCAGGTTGGCTCATTGGCTAAAGTCAGGAGAGGACAGAAGAGGAGAAGGTGTGGAAGAGAGAGATTTTTTTTTTTTTTTTAAAGACAGAAGCAGCAATCCAGGGCCAAATTCCTCTCAAGAGGAACCTGGCTCTTTCCCTCCACTGCCACCACTGGTCCCTTGCATCTCTGGGGCAGCTCCCGACACCGGCTGCCTCTGCTCAGCCAGTGCTGAGCATCTCTGCTGATCCATGGGCCATATCCAGCCTGCATTTCCTTGAGCAGCCAAAGGGGTTGGCTTGCTTTGGTTTGAAAAGCTACAACCTGCTGAAGGATGGCAGCTCCTCCTCACAATCTTGTTCTTGTCCCCTCTTCAGTTTGTTTCAGGCTGGTAACTAACCCAGTAGCTCAATGAATGTCAAAAGCAACAAAACACCAGTTCCAGTGTCTGGCTTGCACAAGGAAACAGGCAGATTCTCCTTAAGAAGCAGCCCCACAGAGAAGAAGGTCTTCTGCTTATTGCCCCACTTGACCCCCCAGCTCAGCCGCCCCGCAGGCAGGTGGACTCCCTTACCTTGGTCCTGAGAGGGGTGACGGGCACATCTTTAGTGGAGACGCAGAGCAGCACGATGCCCGTCAGTCCCGCTGCGATCACCAGCCAGGGGGGAAGGAGCTCACGCCAAGACATGAAGCGCTTTCTCCCTTTGCAAAGAGTCCAAAGAGGAAGCAGTGGAGTGGCAAACTGACAGCGGCTGCTTTTTTACAACCTTTAAAAAGAGGAGAAAGGCGGGGCCGGGGCCAGGCTCTGACTTCAGCCCAGCCCCAAGCCACAGGGACCACAAGGAGCATGTGGGCCAAGCTGCGGTGCGTCAGGCGGCTCTCCCTTCCATCGCTCCGCGCAGTAAATAAAACGACGGCTTCGTGCCCGTTCCAGCACTCAGCAAGGCAGCGGCGCAACCTCGAAACTGCCCCAGGCGACGGGCTGGAGGTAAACAGAAAAGTGGGCTTAACTCAGCTGGGTAATAAGCAGAAAGCAGGCAAAACTCACCCGTTTGGTATTCTGCGCCGAGCAGCGCTGGCTGCCAAAATTAGAAGTGGGGAAACTTCTCGTCACTGGGTTTATCTTGTATCTGAGGGCTTCAGGGTGGACTTGGGGTGCTTCTCTGCAGGCGTGGGTCCGGCTGGTTGGGGCAGAGAGCGGGCACTCTGCCTGCTTCCTTCAGACTGCTCCGGCCTCCTCCTTCATTCTCAGGTGGCACCTGGGACAGGAAAACATCTGCACGGTTGGGTTTCCACCTGCAGCAGTCTCTGGCTGGGTTGGTCTCTGCCGTGGGTAGGAGCTGGCAGAGGCTGCTCGGGTCTTTTACCGCCAGTGTCAGCACAGGGGCCTGTACAGCCCTTCCTACCAGCTTCCCCATGGAAAAGTGAGCAACATCACAGCCCCAAAACCAGAATTTCTGAAGAAAAATGTATTAGTCCTGGGAAAGGTGATTCTTTCAGGCTGTCCCCTTCTGTTTCCCAGGGATTTGTTTTAGGAATAAAAGTGTAACTCTTTTATTTAAAAGTTTTTTTGTGTGTGAGCTGGACCACTTATTGGCAAGGCCATCTTGTCCCCACCAGAAAATTTCACCAGCTGAGCCTGTGTCTGCAGAGCTAAAGGAATGACACCTTCTTGGTCTTGCAGGGGTATTTGGAAGCAGATCTCTGTGTCTTGGGCTTAAGCAGAGTGCCAGAATTCCCTCATCTTCCTGCAGACTTTAGACTCCATTTCAGATTTTGGTGGTCAGCAGCTGGAATGTACTGGCAGATGCCCTGTAGCAAACGGACAGGGGACAACAGTTTGAAACTGAGAGGGTAGGTTCAAATTGCACATAAAGAAGAAATTCTTATGATGAGGGTGGTGAGACGCTGGCACAGGTTGCCCAGAGAATTTGTGGATGTCACATCCCTAGAAGCGTTCAAGATGATGTTGAACAGGGCTTGGAGCAACCTGCTCTAGTGGGAGGTGTCCCTGCCCATGGCAGGGGGGTTGGAACTCCATGATCTTCAAGATTCCTTCCAACCCAAACCACTCTGTATTTCTTTGTGTTGTGATAGATCATCAGAATCTGAGGATATCCAGCAGCTATTGAGGAGTTGCCACATCCTGCTCCGGTCAGGTCAGTCCTGCTTTGCTCCTGTAGAAACCAGCCTCTGTCAGAGCAGTGTGCTCCTCAAACCGTGGGTTTGCTTTTGCAGCTGGAACACGGAGAGGGGACATGAGGGGCTTCATGGAGCAGCTGCTCATGGCTGGAAATGGTGAAGGGCATTTTTCTATCAGGTGCATGTCGGGGTTCATGAGGGTTTGTAAACTAACCCAAGTGATTCAAGGGACTCTAAACCACATAGGTTTTGCCTCGATAGTTGTACTAACTGGCAGACAGATGCCAAAGAGGCGTCTGCAATGGGCTGGACTGATGCAGCTCTATCCAATCCTGGTGCCTGGCTGCAGAGCTCATGAAAGACAAATTAGGATTATTTCCCCCCACTCTGTAGCAGTAATTCTGAAAGTAGGGGCCTGCAAAGGTGAAACCATGAATGAGGAAAGGCCACTTCTCCTTTGCGAGGCTGTTTTTAGGTATGTTTCCCATTTTCATCACCGTCTGCTGGGGATCACCCAAGAGGTCGTGGCCGTCTGCCTTGGAGGGGCGCCTCATGAACCTGCAGGAACCCCGACACTGGCTGCCAGGCTCCCGTACTGGTGTTGACTGGAGCAGCGTGTCGAGGGGTCCTGGGACCCGGCCGCCCTCCCCAGCGCGGGCCTCGGCGGGCGGAACCTTTGTGCGGCGGAACCTTTGTGCGGCGGAGCGGGTTCCGCAGCGGGAGCGGACNGAGCTGGGGGTGGCCAACGGCGAGGACCTGAAGGAGACGCTGACCAACTGCACGGAGCCGCTGAAGGCCATCGAGCAGTTCCAGGTGGGGCGGGTCGCCGTGGAGATGCCCGGGCTGCGGGAGCGCCCGTGAGGAGCCGGGGCTGTGGGGTGGAAGGGAGCACGAGAAGGCCTGAAGTGGGGACTGGTTTGTGGGGTTTTGCCTCTTTTTTGTTTCTCGACCGGCATATATCTGCACTGGTGTGGCCAGCAGGGCTGGAGCAGGAATCGTCCCCCTCGACTGGGCTCTGGGGAGGCCACCTCTCGAATCCTGGGGTCAGTTTTGGGCCCCTCACTCCCAGAAGGACCTTCAGGGGCTGGAGCGTGGCCAGAGAAGGGCAATGGAGCTGGGGAAGGGTCTAGAGCAGGAGTCTGGTGAGGAGCAGCTGAGGGAGCTGGGCTTGTTGAGCTTGGAGAAAAGGAGGCTCGGGGAAGACCTTCTCACTCTCGACAACTACCTAACAGGAGATTGGAGCAGGGGGGTCAGGCTCTGCTCCCAAGGAACAAGTGACAGGACAAGAGGAAACAGCCTCAAACTGTGCCAGGGGAGGTTTAGGTTGAATATTAGGAGAAATTTCTTCCCCTGCAGGGCTGTCCAGGGCTAGCCCAGGCTGCCCAGGGCAGGGGTGGAGTCCCCATCCCTGGAGGGGTTTCCAAGCCCTGGAGATGTGATGCTGAGGGGCAGGGGTTAGTGGTGCCCTGGCAGTGCTGGGGGAATGGTTGGAGTTGATGATCTTAAATGTCTCTTCCAACCAAAACGATTTTATGATTCTATGTCTTTAGCAGTCCGTGTTGTCACTTACTAGCACTAACCCCTCACCTCCATCCCTGTCCTGTGTTTGTGTTGGCAGACAGAAAATGGAGTGCTCCTGCCCTCGCTGCAGTCGGCCCTGCCCTTCCTAGACCTGCACGGCACCCCTCGGCTGGAGTTCCACCAGTCGGTTTTCGACGAGCTGAGGGAGAAGCTTCTGGAGAGGGTCTCTGCCATCGCTTTGGAAGGAAAAGTTGAGGAGAGGTTTGTCCACAGTCTTGTTGGTTATTCGGAATGAGCTGGGAATTTGTGTGAAAATCAGTGACAGTGGACAAGTGAGTTCTGCTCAGAAGGGTTACATTTCTGGGGGATCAAATTCCAGTGGTTTTGAGACACTCTGATCCTTTACTGCAACGTGGCACTTTGTCTCTTGCTCTTATATGTTTTCAGATACAAGAAACTGGAAGATCTCCTAGAGAAGAGCTTTTCCCTGGTCAAGATGCCTTCTATACAGCCCGTGGTGATGTGTGTCATGAAGCACTTGCCCAAGGTACAACCACTCTGCAGTTGGCCTGTCCCGTTACAGCCCCGTTGTGGAGCTGCTGTTGGCTGGGCTGCGTGCTCAGCTGCAGACCTCCGGCAAGTTTGTTGTTGAGTGCTAAGAACAGACAGAAGATTCACTACATTCTCATATCTGGTAACAATTTAGTAGACGATTTAAAAAGGCATTTTATGTTTTCATAATCAGATGAGATGATTTCCCTGTATTTACTCGATAGATGGAGCTTCCTAAAAGTAATCAAGTTCACCCATAGGTGAAAGTTTCCACAGCTGATTCAAAAATCTCTGACAAGTGTAAAATAAGATTTGAAGAATGCAACTAGAAGTATCATAGAATCATAGAATTTTAGGGGTTGGAAGGGACCTCAAGAGATCATCTAATCCATGCCCACTGCCAGAGCAGCATCACCCAGGGCAGGCCACACAGGAACAGATCCAGGTGGGTTTGGAAAGTCTCCAGAGAAGGAGACTCCACAGCCTCTCTGGGCAGCCTGGTCCAGGCTCTGTCACCCTCACAGGAAAGAAGTTTCTCTTTGTGTTGAGGTGGAACCTCCTGTGTTCTGGCTTGTACCCGTTATTCCGTGTCCTGTTGCCAGGCTCCACAGAAAAGAGCCTGGCCCCTTTCACTTGACCCCCACCCCTTAGATATTTATTGACATGAATAACATCTCCTCTCAGGCTTCTCTTCTCCAGACTAAACAGCCCCAGGTCTCTCAGCCTTTCAACTTAGTGAGATCCAGATCTGTGAAACAAAAATCTCCAGGAGTAGCCTTGGTAAAAACATCCTATTGTCCTTAAGGTAGTGGATTCAAAACTGCTACTAGAACTTTTAGAAGTTACTGACTATTGGAACGTCACCCCAGATCTTAGCATCATAGGTTTAAAGAATTCTGAAGTGGCTTAGGACGGCAGGTGAGCTGCTCTGTGCTCTGATGACAGCTCTGTGGTTGCTCACAGGTCCCTGAGAAGAAGCTGAAGTTGGTGATGGCCGACAAGGATTTGTATAAAGCCTGTGCAGTGGAGGTGAAGCGCCAGATCTGGCAGGATAACCAGGCTCTCTTTGGGGATGAGGTGTCTCCTCTGCTGAAGCAATACATCCTGGAGAAAGAAAATATTCTCTTCAGCAATGATATTTCTGTCTTGCACAATTTCTTCAGTCCGTCTCCCAAGACGAGGCGTCAAGGAGAGGTAAGTTCAAGGAAAGCTCCTACAACGTGCCTGCCAATGGAATTCCTCAGCTTTCAGCCAACCTCATCGAATAACGGAGGGTCCATTTTCCCCACCCACCTTCGCTACTAAAGCTGTTTGGCTACAAAAAGGATTTCCAAGAAATAGGCTGTTTTCTCCCACATATCCTGATGAAAGCAGCGGGAGTTATTTTAATAGTTACTCAGTGCTGTGTAATGATTGAGTAGTGTTCTAAACGATTTACGAGCTTTTTAAAAAACAGCCAAAATTTGTTCCTATTGCTCAGTCTGGTTTTAATTCCCCTCAGCTGTTCTGAAGGATGAGCGTCTTTATCAAATCACTGAATATTTTAAATTTTTCACTGTGAATATCTTAAAATACTTTCCTTGGGATTTTTTTCTTAGCAGGACATAGGCCGAGAAAAGATTAAATTTTTTTGTTTGTTTTTTTTATTTGTAAAAGTGGAAAGAGAACAGCTAAGCTGGCATGCCGAAAAGTTACTTTTTTGAAGAGAATTACATGAGGTGGCTGAGCTGATCCAACACTCAGCCAGAGGAAGGGCACGTACTGCTTCTTCCCTCCCTCCCTGTAGCTCTGGCGATAATCAGACTCTCCCATGAGCTGATTCAGCTCAGTAATCGCTGCAGAAACTCTAGCAAATAAACCCAGTGACTAATTTTTCAAGCCAGTGAGTTGCATCTGCTCAAAGCAGAGGAGAGGATCTCACTTCCCCTTGGCCACGGCCAGCTGTGAGTGGTTCTGCTGTTCCGTGATGCTTTACCTTGGGGAGCGTTTGCTCCAAAAAGATAATATCAGAGTTTCTGTACGGACCTTGCCATGGAGAATTCCAAGGAGTCGCAGGGCTAAGGCAATGTGAAGCTTTCATTTCAGCGAGAGTAGCTCGGCTGTTATGTGGCAGGTTTGGTTTGGGTCTGGTTTGCTTTCAAAAGCCCATTTAGCGTAAGTGCTCTGGTGCAGTTTGCTTCACGTTTGTGCTGCAGATCTGAGGTTTAACCCCGGCTGGCAACTGAGCACCACACAGCTGCTCGCTCGCTCCTCCCCGCTGGGATGGGGGGCAGAATAGGAATGGTGAAAGAAACCTGCGTTTGAGATAATTTTCTTTTTAATTATTAAACTGTTCTTAGAAAAAAAAAAAGTGTAGGGGAAAAAAAATAACAGAGGAAAATAAAGCCCAAGAAAAACAAGTGATGCAACTGAAAACAATTGCTCAGCACCGACCGACCGATGCCCGGCCAGTCCCTGAGCAGTGCCTGGCTCTGCCCAAACCTCCACCCCCAGATTTACTGCTGAGCACGGCGTCACTTGGTCTGGAATATCCCTGTGGTCACCTGGAGTTGACTGTTCAATTGGTATCCCCTCCCAGCTCCTTCTGCACCCCCATCCTGCTCGCTGGTGGGGTGGGGTGTGGTGGCTGTGTAAATGCTGCTCAGCAGTAACCAAAACACCCCCGTGTTACTAACGCTGTTTCCAGCACAAATCCCAGGCACAGCCCCGTACAAATTGGTGCGAAGACAACTCTGTCCCAGCTGAACCCAGGAGAAGCCTTCCCCTTCCTTCTCATACCCTTAGCTTGATAGAAATACAAAAAACATAACTGTAAATTATATTCATCAACAACAGGTACTGGTTCTTAGCTGTTTGACGTCGCTGAGCACCTGATGTTACAAACACTGCAGTTTCCTTTTGCAGCGGAGCCTTTTCTGGGCATTTTTATTCCTTCATTGTGGCTGTGAAAGATTTGGTGAACATCTCTCAAACAAACACTCTCGGAACCCTTGGTATAAATAGCTCCTTTTTAGGAGCTCGTGTCAATAAGGGAGTTTCAATCTTGATAAATCACATGAAATAATTAATTTACGTTGTGTGTATGTGAAATAACAGCATCTCTTGGTACTGAGTGTGCAGTTTTTCCGCTTTGAGTGTAGGTGGTTCAGAAGCTGACCCAGATGATTGGGAAGAACGTGAAGCTCTATGACATGGTGTTGCAATTCCTGAGAACCCTGTTCCTTCGGACAAGGAACGTTCATTACTGCACACTCCGGGCAGAGCTCCTGATGTCGCTGCACGACCTGGAAATCGGCGATATCTGCACCGTTGACCCCTGTCATAAGGTATTAGAAGTGTGGGACAGATGGGAGGGTCACTGGAGAAGGGGCTGGCTCGCCCACTCCATGCAGGGCTTCAGCCCTGAGAAGATGACTCCTCTCTGTGAAGAGCGTTCAGACCTTGAATCCAAAAGTCATCTTACAATCCTTGGAACCTCAGGTGAAAATTTCATCTGCTTTCCCCAGCAGCTTGCTTTCATTTCATAACCCATAAATCAGTCAAATTTATGGTACTTGCGCAGTGTTAAAGACAACGTCTCGTCTGACCTGTGGAGGTGCTGCAAAAAATAACCAAACCCATCAGCAAGCACCAGATTCTTAATCAGATCTTGCTTCCCTCCCTGTAGTGCCTGGTGTGATACACCCCATCTGTCAGTAAACTCTGTGTGCAACATGAAATACTTTAGATCTTGAATTACAGGAGAACATGAAATTATTAGAATATTGTAGAGTGAGAAGTGTGTTGTTAACGTCACACCAGGGTCTTGTTACTGGTTCTCTGTCTGGTCAGAGTCACCCTGATCTAGAACAAAGCTGCTCCTTCTAAGTCTTGTTGCTCAGTTTTGTGTGCGTCCAGCTTATAGAAAACACACCCTTCAGTGATGATGTCACTGCACATTTTTTAATGTCTTCTGATCAGGAGTCCCAAAATCAGTAGACAGACAGTGACTGGATGAAAAAGGGCAATTCTTTTTCAAGTTGCAGATCATTTTCAGCGACCTGATTTTGCTGCTGCAAACTGCAGTGACTGCTGCGAGCAAAGGAAGCCACGATGAAAGCGTTTCAGAAAATTCAGCAAGTCGTTCTTTTTTGACAGCTGAGATGGTGGGGGGAAAAAATGTATGTTGTTTTCTGAGAGGGGAAAAAAGCCCTTCATTTTAGGTCAGATAAAACATTTTCACGTCTCTGTCTTTTTCCATTTGACTAATACAGCTGTAAAGCAGAAGCACCTCCACTGTGAATACCCCCTATTTTGAGGGTGGGATTAGTACTGCAGTGGCTGAAATATCCCATATTATTATTGTGAAGTGATGCTGCTGCTTTGTCAGCCTCTTCCTTGTGTAAATCCACGTGGATCGGGTGTGCTGGGTGCTGGTGGCAGGGAGGGGAGAAAGTGACACCAGGTTAACTCAGACTGGTATCTCTGACCTCCTTTTGGAATCTTTGCGTTTTTGACCTCCTCTCTATTTGTGACCAGCTTGCTGCCATACCCGAGTGCATTAATAACATGTATTCATTCCAGGTTTCTTTCCTGGTGGTGTGTATTTTACTGCTGGTTTTCCAAGTTGCTGTGGTTCATAAAGCTTCCCCCTTTTTGATGACAGTTCACCTGGTGCCTTGACGCTTGCATTCGGGAGAAGTTTGTGGACAACAAGAGAGCTCGGGAGCTGCAAGGGTTTCTGGATGGAGTGAAGAAAGGACAAGAGCAAGTGTTGGGGTAAGGCCACGTGGGCTGTAGCTTGAGAAGCTGAAAGAGGGTTCCTGGCCATCACAACATCAGAGGGGTGTTGGAGGTGGTAACTGTTCTCTGGAGCCACGTAACAGGCAGTAGCTCTTCTGTGGTCGGATCCAGTACGTTCTGAGCAGTAATGCAGTGGGGCACAGCCAGGCCTGTCCTGGTGACACAGCTTGTATGGGTTCAGTCACCACCCTGGAGTCCGCTGCACAGCCTGGAACTGGCTGTGGGAGATCTGCCCGACCTCAGCGCAGAAAGCCTTTAGCAATCATTTCAGATCGTGTGTTTTTTCAAGTCAAAGAAATAACGTTGGTGGTGTTTTCACAAGGCAGGAGAAGATTCATCAGGAGGATGCGCGTAGGTAACAAATGACAGAAATTCAGGTTTTACATTCCCATAATAAGGGTGTTGTTACAGTTCTTGCCCTGTATCTACCTCTCTTTTTAAAGAGCAGTGTGTGTGTGCTTACAAAAATGTCGTGCACACGCTGCTTGGGGGTTAGGTCTGATAGTTGACAGGATTACCACAAACAGGCTCAAACACCTCACTGGAGTGCAGCGCCCTGCTGTCCTGCAACCGCCTGGGGAACTGTACGGGAGGGCCGGTTGTTGTGTGACATCTGCTTGATTTTTGCTCCTCAGGGACTTATCAATGATCCTGTGCGATCCCTTTGCCATTAACACCTTAGCCTTGAGTACCATAAGGCACCTGCAAGACCTGGTTGGGCAGGACACCTTACCCAGGGTGAGTGTCACAGCTTGTGTACCTAATCCAAACTGGGGTCCTAACGGAATGATGTTCAGCAGCTGTAGGAGGGGTACAATTAAGTTCTCAAATGCATCTGCAAGTTGAAATCAGGGAAATGTGATACACTTACCTGTCTCTTTGGGGCACATCCCTTAGAGCTCTGCAGGAGCACTGTTTGGAGACGGGCACCCTGGAGCTCTCCAAACAGATGAGGAATTCTTTGCATGGCTTGTTCCATCCTAAACACTGGGCATTTATAGAATCATGCATAGAATGCGTGCTTCCCTGCTTTGTCCTTCCCCTTTTCCTTACCATGGTAAATGTAGGGGATTGGTTTACACTGTTCTGCTCTGTTGGCCGTGATACAATAGAGTCCTGCGAGTGGTGTCTGCAGGAGGTACTGAGATGTCAAAGTGCGGGAGGAGGTAACCTTACAGGAGTCTCAACAGTGTGAGGCACTTGCTGGTTTTATCCCCGAGTTGTTGTCTTTTCTTGTTGGATCAAATAACTTCCTCATGATGGTTTAATACTGAAAATAGTTTTGGTTTCAGGGCTCAATGTGAACAGAAAAAGCACTGTCACTCTTATGCACGTTTTCTCTTTCTTGCTTCTGCTGAGATGACTTGATTTGTGCTGTCACACGTTACAGTTCAGTACAGTAATTAGGCTGGACGTGTTTAAAAACAACACAGCGATCAGATGGGCTGCGTACCTCTTGGTGCATTATAAAATGCTGCAAAGCCCCTCAAACCCAGGGCTGTGTCTGTTATTTGAGGACTCGGCTGTCAATGAAATCGGAGAACTGAATTTCTCCAGCAGGCTTTGAGAAAGCTTCTAATCTGGGAGAGCTTTGAATGTAAACCTTGAGCCCCAAGTCAAAAATCTGTATGTGCAACTTGTGGACAATCAAAATAGCTGTTTTTCTTCTCCTTTTAAAATTCGAGGAAAGCCCGGATCTGCTGCTGCTCCTCCGGATGCTGTCTTTGGGACAGGGGGCCTGGGACATGATCGACAGTCAGGTCTTCAAGGAACCAAAAATGGTGAGTCCGTTTGGATGTTTAGAATTTAACAGAACGAAACAAATGGAGACTTGTTTGCTATTTTATTGCATCCCTGATTTAATGTTCACTCTGCACACCTCTTGTCATAACTTTCTGAGAAAAAAACATGTAAGTGTCACAGAGCGGCAGCTGAAGTGGACGAAATCTTGTTTACCTGCTTTTTTATTTACACGAGTGCCTGCCCTTCATTGTTTTTATATCAGACTGTACCTCTGTTCAGTTCTGCACTGGTTGTTCTTTATTCCTGGGAACTTCCACACAACTGGTAAGTTTGTAAAGCAGATCTTGTGCTGAGGGAAGCAGGATTTCAGAAGCTGGTCTGAAACTCTGGCAACAGTGTAGCAGCTTTTCATGGACACCAGAAATGTTTTTTTCTTCTGGATATCTGTTGTACCAATTTTGGTTAGTGCCACATTAAGCTAAAATCCTCCCAGGCTCTGGAAATACTTTGCCCAGTATTACAGGCAGCCCTGGTGTAGTCTGGGAACAGGCGTGTTCAGCTGGTGACAGGAAGGCTAACCCTGCAGTTGCACAGAAAAAAAGGAATTTGCTGGTATTGTTCTGAACTATAAAGCAGCAAATGTCTGCCTAGGGGAACATCTGAAATCTCCAAAATATAAATTTAAATTGGCCACAGGAAGGGTTGGTGTTAATACTGGGATTGTAGCACTGAGAGTGACCAAAACTCTGAGCAAAGACTGTGATTTGATCTCATGAATCTCTCAGAAAGAAACTGTGAATATTTTTCCTAAAGGGAGTCTCCAAATCTGTGTTTAAAATCTGTTTTATTTGTGGTTGCCACAAGCTGTACCCTCCCACTCCGTGAATCTGATCCAACCCAGGTTGATCTGCCTGGGGTGAGGAGATGCTCTTGTTTCCTACTGTTCTTGCTACACATTGATCCCTGTCAGGTTAGGGAATGAACAATATAATCTGTAATTCTTGATAAAAGCAGTTTAACATGTGGTGCTTGCAGCAGGATTGGAAAAGATATCTCAGAAGAAACACTCCGTAGCTGCTGAAAGAGAGGATTTGAGCAGTGGTGTTTGTGCCGAGAGGTGAAGTACAGTCTCCGTAATTACCAGTGGAGCGTGTGGAAGTGAATTATTCAAGAATTTTGACTGGACCTAGATGTCTGAAAGCTTGTTTTCCTATGTGTAGGATGGGGCTTGTGATGCTGCCTGCCTTTGTTACGGCACTCCAGGACCAGTCTGTGGCAGGAACTGGTTGATGAAAGTGGTGTTGTTCTCCCTCTGTTCTTCCATCCCCTCTAAGGAAGCCGAGTTGATCACGAAGTTCCTGCCTATGCTGATGTCCTTTGTGGTGGACGACCACACGTTCAATGTAGATCAGAAGCTGCCCTCAGAGGAGAAGGGGCCAATTCCCTACCCCAGCACCATTCCCGAAGCTTTCACCAAGTACGTAATCTGCCTCCCACCGCCTTTGTACCTCTGGTGTGGGTTACCAGTGACAAACATCCGGGAGCCAACCAGCACTGGCGGGAAAAACCACTCTTGGTGGTAAAATGAAGATTTAGTCCTAGTTTGTCAAACCAGAACTATTCCTTTAGCAGAACAGGTTTCCACCATGGTTCCTCAAACGAAATTTATCTGCAAAAATTAGTATTTCTTTTAATGACCGTTCTTTTGGCCGATTGAATACAAAAATATTTGGTTTTGCTGCCTGTGTAGCTTCCTGCGAGTGCTGTTTGGGTGCAGCTGGGTGGGCGCCCGTGCTCGCTTCTGAAGGAGCGCTGTTGTAAATTGTAACGTTTGCGTTTTTCTCACAGAGTCACTCGTTCTCTGTTGATAACCTATCACTCCAGGGACGTCAGAGCGATAAATGAACGCTCTGTGTGCTAGAGCGTGTGCACATCTTGCACTAATTTCCAGCACAATTCTTCTTTGTCTGCCAGAATCTGGAGTGCTGTGTCCTGGTAGTTGTACTCTCCTCTGTGATATCAGTGTTGATATTTGACCTCCAGGAAACTAAACCAAATTGTATCATTTTGGGGTATTTGGCCTTCTTCTAGAACCCATTTTGAATGAGCGCTTTCATTGTTAATACGATTAGAAATGTTCACAATTGAATCCAACTGTTCAGCGGTGCCACAGCACAGTGTAAATTGTTGTAGGCTGTGGTGGTGACATAGTGATAACGATCTGCTCGGTCACTGAGGAGCTGCTCTCTGGTGGGGTTGAGGTTACCCACTGCTCGAACTGCTTGATTGCTCTCCAACAGGTTTTTAAGCCCTCTTAAAAAAAACCAAACCCAACAAACTGGTTTTCCCTCTATTGGTTAAGAAACTTTGTTTTTGCCACAACAGATTCTTGCAGGAGAACAGAATAGCTTGTGAGATCGGGCTGTACTACATCCTTCACATCACGAAGCAGCGGAACAAGAACGCTTTCCTTCGGCTCCTGCCAGCACTAGGTGAGATTTTGTCTCCTCTTCTGTAGCTGTGTGTCTCGTAGTGGACACCCAGGAGGCAAGTAAACCCGGAGAGAAAGGCAGTGCTGAGTCAAAGATGTAACGTTCTGCCTTTGGCTCTTCTGGTGACTTATTTGTAAGGCCCTGCAGAAGTGTTTGGTTTTGTCTGCAATTAAGGTCTCTGCTGATTGGAGAAGTTAGGGATAGTGCTGAAAGTTCCTGATATTAAAGGCTGTATTAACAGTGAGATGGGTTGAGAGCTGTTTGGAATGAAGCCAAAAGATAAAAGAGCTGGTGACTTAATTCTGCCACTGCTCATGGTAGTTGCAGCTGGCCAGAAATTCTTGGGACTTGGCTTTTTGTGGTGAAAAAAACCTGTAACAGAACAGGACTGAACACAGCCTTACATCTTTTCCTGGGATTACCTTCCTCACTGACTTCTCTGGAGTAAAGTGTGTGCGAGCTGTGAAGCAACTTGTTGTGGTTTAACCCCAGCAGCCGCTCGCTCGCTCCTCCACCTCCCAGTGGGGTGGGGAAGAAAACTGGGGAAAAAAAGTAAAACTCATGGGTTGAGATAAGAACAGTTTAATAACTAAAAATATAATGATGATAATAATAATTAGTATTTTAGTGAAAAGAGGGAGAAATAAAGCCAAGAAAACCCAAGTGATGCACAATGCAACTGCTCACCCCTCACTGACTGATGCCCAAGGAGTGACCCACACCCCGGCCACCTCCCCCAACTGTTTATACTGGGCATGATGTTCTGTGGTACGGAATATCCCTTTGACTAGCTGAGGTTGACTGTCCTGGCCCTGCTTTCTCCCAGCTTCTCGTGCTCCTGCACAGCAGCAAAACATGGGAAGTTGAAAAGTCCTTGATTTCCCAGCACCAGCTAAACCCACCAGGATATTATCAGCATTCTCCCTGGCACTGTTCTGGCTCCTAAGAAGGAGAATTAGCTCTACCCCAGCCCAAAGCAGGACATAACCTTAGGAACTGCCGCTCCCAGGCATGGCTGCAGGGGTTCACTTCCCACTCACCCCAGCTCTGCTGTTCTTTGAACCCTTTGCTGAACTGAGCTGACAGCTCAGTTACGTGGGCGAGTTTTCCACCACGAAGTCATTTGTCTCTGCTCCCTGTGGGGTCTGAGGAGCGTGAGGAGGTGATGTGGCCATCAACAGAGGGTGGTGGAGAAGGACAGTAGGGGACTTTGTGATTTTGGGAGGAGCAAGCTGCTCTGTGACGTCAGCCTTGGTGGAGACCTCCTTCCTACCTATTCTTCTTACCCCTCTGCTCCTAAATCCTTAGCCTCTGAAAGATCAAAGCCCTTGCCTGGGCTACCTGTTGATCTCGGTCTCTTTCCTTTTCATGTTTCATAGTTGAGACATTCAGTGACCTGGCCTTCAGTGATATTTTTCTGCATCTGCTCACTGGTAACCTCACACTGCTGGGTGATGAATTTGCACTGGAGGAGTTCTGCACCAGTCTCTTCGATGGCTTCTTCCTCACTGCCTGCTCAAGGTAAATCAGATTTTCCTCAGGGAAAATTGCCTTTACAGGATAGCTGGGAGAGGTTGTCCTGCTTTAAATTGTAGTGTAATAGTTCAGCAAATTCTTCACATAGAGTGGAAATATTAGCTTGGTGCTGATTTTTTTCTTTAAAGGAAAAGCTTGTATTTTGCAATCGAGTTTTTATCAGCAAAATTGTTATGTGTCCATTATGAATTATTACCTAAACTGTCTTTCATTATTCATAAGCTGGAGTTGCAAGGGACAATATCCTTCATGCTTTGCAGTAGCTCTGAATACAAAGAGCCAACTTCAGCTCTTTGCAGGATCCGCTGCACAGGGATGGTCTGGTGGCATCTGTTCATCCTGTTCATTCTGTGGTTCAGCTGGTGGCCTGCAGACCAGACCTGACCTTCGGAAGGCTTCCCGAAAAGCGTCAAGAACTGCTGTTCAGGAACAGCAGCATCTGCTGCTGCTGAGGGACCAACATCTTCCTGCATGTGCATAGGGCCTGTCCAACAGAGAGACCAGCTGCTGCCACCTGCTACTCTCTGCGCTTAAAATCTCCCCCTCCTTCCTCACGGTTACTACAATTAATCCACTAACGAAAGTCTCAGGCGGGTTTTTGGCGCTTTGTAGCACTCAGGGCACGATTCTCAGGTGTAAAATTGCAGCAGAGCTACTGCTCTGTGGGTGTGTGAATTATTCTGGTGCGTTGCTGCACCTTTTTTGTTCTGGTGATGATGTTTGTTTAGATCAATTACTTGATTTTAAAATTGCTCTTTGCAGAAAGGAGAACGTCCATAGACATGTGCTAAGGCTGCTGCTTCATCTGCATCACAAAGTGGCGCCTGCCAAATTAGAGTCTCTCCAGAAGGCTCTGGAACCCACCAAGCAGGTAAGAAGGGAAGCGTGAGAAAGGGAAAATTAATTGCCGATGAAAGCAGCTGCCTTTCCAGCCATTGCTTAATGGAACATGAGCTCTGCTTTCCAAGTGTGCTGGGTTGTGTCTTAATTACCTTGTAACTTCCTCTCTCTGGGCTGGTTCGTGTGAGAACGCGCCGGGTGATTGCGTACGTGGTGCTCCAGCTCGTAGCTGCCAGAGTGAAGTAGGACTCTTCTGGTTTTCCCTCCCTAATTCTCCTTCTGCAGAGTGGGGAAGCTGTGAAGGAACTTTACAACCAACTCACTGAGAAACTGGAGCTTCGCAAGCCGAGTCCAGCCGAAGTGACCGAGACTCCCTCCATGGAACTGCCCTTGCCCACTGTGCCCACCCCGGCCTCACGCTGAGCTGTGTCTGTAGTGCAGGAGTGAGAGAGGAGAAGAAGCACCACCGTAGTGCTGGCAGCGTGACCGCCCCTCTACTGCCTTTCAAGTGTCTCTGCCTTCCAGGTGGAAACAAAACAAAGCCACTAAAGCTCTTTCAGGAAACACTGCCGTTTACCCAACTCACTGGCTCTTGCTGGTTAGAAAGCCCTGTATGCAGTGCATCGCAAAAGTTTACTTTTGTTCAAGTTAGCTGAGAGTCTTCTTGTAGTTCCACTGAAAATCCGACTGTACATTTTTTTTTTTTTCAAAAAGAAAATGCGTATTTTTAAGCTTGTCTTCTTGTATTGTTAAAACGCCGCTCTAAGAACTGGTCAATGAGTGTTTAACTCCGTTATGATTGAGTAGATAAAATCCTGAAGGCCAGCCACAGCTTTCCTCAGCCGTTAGTTTGCTCTTCTGGGCCTTTGGAGAAGATGCTCAACCGAAGGAGATGTTAGAAGAGATAAGCTCTACTGATAGAATTTCCTGTCAGAGGTTCTAGCTCTTCTGGTACAGGGTAAGATGTGCTGTGTTAGGTCAGAGATGTCCACCACTGTCACCAGATCACACATCAGTCAACAGCCATCTTCTCAGCCAGGCTCTTACAAAGGCAGCCAGGAATTGGATCATTCTCTCCCCTTCTTCCCCTACTTTTCTGCAAAGGAGTGGCTTGAATTGAGTCCTGGAGCCAGAGAGAAAAACCAAGACCAGCATGTTCCCCAGTGACAATAGGGTTTGGGTGTAGGTGGAGTGAAAATCTGTCTTTGGAAAAACAGCCTGTTCTTCATGGCTCATTTGTGTCGCTGTCTGTGCTGTTACCGTTGATTCCTGTTCTGCTTTTGTTGCTGCCTCAGTGGAAGCGGCAGGCAGAGCGCGCAGGAAGGTGGGCACGGGAGAAGGATGAGTTGAGAGAGCTTGCAACGGACTTTACACTGGTTTCGGCAGGTACAATAGGCCTGGAAAGGATCTTACCGGTCCCCTGTAAGCAGGGACCTGCCTCCATGAATTACCCTGAATCACAGAATAATTCAGGTAGGAGGGAACTTCCAGGGGTCCGTTGTCCACCCCTGACCCAGAGCAGGACCGAGCTAAGTGAGGTTGCTCCGGAGCAGAAATTTGTATGGATTTTGAGTTTCATGAGGTTTCTGCTGGGCCATTTCTCCAGCCTGTTGAGGGGGAAGCGTTGAAGAGCCGCCCTGCCCGGTGCCGGCCGTGCCCACAGCGTGGTACCGCTCGCAGACTTGCCGAGGGCACGATCTGTCTTCAGGTAGTAAACAGAGGCATCGAATGGTCTTCTCGCTGTTGGTGACCCCTAAGGAACAGCACGAGTGACAGGCTGCCTGTTGGACTCTCTGCTGTTGATCACAGCCCCCAGATGCCAGTGTCCCGCCGGTTTTCCTGCACCTCTCTGAACTGTACCTGAGCGGTTTGGCCCTAGGGATTCTGCTGACAGTTGTGCCAAAGGCTGTTTAAAGTCAAGGTAAGCGACCCGCCCACTGAGCTGGGCATCTCTTCGTAGGAGTTACAGGGTTTGCCAGGCACAATAAACCCTTGGAATTTAGCTGGCCACGCCCTGTCACTTTCTCCATCATATTTCTGGATGTGAAGGGTTGGGTTTTTTTATCCCCATCACCCCTTGTTTCCTGGGACTTCAGCACTCCCCGTTGCAAGTCATGCTCTTGAGACTTCCATTTCCTGAAGCTGTGTCCAAAAAAAACAACCCAGAAAGAAACAGATGCAGGTTAAGTAGAGGTGGAAATGCCTCCCCAAAGCTGCTGACTCCCCCTTTGCTTGGCGTTCTTCCTCCTGAGCTCCCAAGTGCTGCAGGAAGGAAGGGGACGTCACCTCTCGTCGTCACCTCGGTGCTTTATTTCTCCTGTCACACGGAGACTTGTGGGAGGCCTGGGAAGTCGGGTTAGGTGGGTGTACGAGACACGGGCACCGTCCTCGAGTCCCCACAGCCTTTGTCTGCCATCACTCCCGAGCTCCGTGTTGCCTTTGGCAGGCGCTTGGCACTTCTGGCATCGAACTGGTTAGAAACAGGAACTGGGTTTAACAATCGGGTCTTCCTTGCGCAGTTTGTTTTTAAACGGTTTAAACTGTCATAGTAACTTACACCAAATAACCTCCCACGCTGCTGGCGAAGCTTGTGCAAGGGACCTGCTCAGGCTGAGCTCTGCTCAGGCTCCGAGGTTCTTTTAGGCTTGTGTTGGGGATTTTCTCTCACTAAAGGTCTCCCTCAGACCACATTCTGACTTGGTGCTCTTCTCCTGCACAAGCTGCTTTCAATCCAGGCTGACTGATTTATGATTTGGTAGAAGAACCTCATGTTTTTCAGCCTGTACCCACAGGACTGAGATGCATGCTTGTGCTTTTTTTTTCAAGATTTTTAGATCCGCAAAGAAATTGAATTCCAGAGCACCTGAGATTGGTGCTACTCCGGCTGAGGAGCAGAAATGGGTGGGCAGTGGAGAGTGGAAGGGGCTCTCCTGTGCTCTCCTGGCTGGTCTTCTGCACAAAGAGGTGATGTCTTGAACAGGCTGGAGAATTGGGTGGAGGTNCCGGGCACCAACTGGAACCCAGGAGGTTCCCTGGGAGCAGGGTGAGAAACTTCTTTGGTGTGAGGGTGTTGGAGCCTGGCCCAGGCTGCCCAGAGAGCTTGGGGAGTCTCCTTCTCTGGAGAGATTCCAAAGCTGCCTGGACACTGCTGCTGGGCCCCCTGCTCTGGGTGACCCTGCTGGAGCAGGGGGGTGGCACCAGATGATCCCCAGAGGTCCCTTCCCACGCCTACCACGCTGGGATTCTGCGAGAGGAGAGAGACTTGTCAGAAAGCTTTGTTTCGGTGGTGATCAGCTTGGTCTGTTTCCATTCTTTGAGGTGCGAATGGCTTCGCTCGGGTGCCGGGAGTGACAGGTTCCTGTTCTGTGTGTGAAGCTCGGCAGGTTCTGTGGCAAGGTGCTCCATTTCCACCTGATCCAAGGCCAGGACATCCCAGAGTCCTGCTCTGGAGTTCCCACTCAGAGGAATTCACTCTTTTCTACCCCTCCAGCTCCTGTAGCCTCCTGTGGCACAGCTGCCAGGGCCCTGAAAGAAAGTAATATTTTATTTTATTTCATTTACTTTTTTTGTTCCTTTTTTTTGGAAACGCCCCCAGCTGAGATGGTGCTCAGGGTGCAGTGCAGAGGGAGCGCACTAGAGGGTAGTGCACCCCTGTCCTGCCAGCCCTGCCTTCCCTGCCAGCCTTGCCAGCCCTGCTTTCCCAGCTTTCCCAGCTTCCTTCCCTGCCAGCCCTGCAATCCTGCCCTGTTTGGCACAGCACAGGCAGCTGGAATTGTTCCCTGTTCACACTGATGTCACAGTTTGTTTTTACAAGAAGGTTGTGTTACCTGTGATATGTAAAAAAAAAAAAGTATTCTCTTCAAACCTGCTGTGCTCGGGGAGCGGATTTTTATAATGAATTCTAATGACTGTGGACAACTGGGTCCTCTCTGTGTACTTTTCCTGGGAGATCAGAGTAACTAGTAGCCAGGAGAGGTTCTTCAGGCGTTTTGGATCATTAACATTTAACTGAAATTTTATGTTGAACTGTGAAACAAGTAGTTTGGATTGAGCTGTTAGAAGATGGGTAGATTGCTGTAAGGACAGTAGTTGATAGAAACAGCCAGTCACCGAGGCCTGTGCTGGCAGAGCAACCACATCTTGTATAAAATCAGCAGAAAAGGTGATTGCTGTAGTGAAATATTATTNGCCGGGAGTGACAGGTTCCTGTTCTGTGTGTGAAGCTCGGCAGGTTCTGTGGCAAGGTGCTCCATTTCCACCTGATCCAAGGCCAGGACATCCCAGAGTCCTGCTCTGGAGTTCCCACTCAGAGGAATTCACTCTTTTCTACCCCTCCAGCTCCTGTAGCCTCCTGTGGCACAGCTGCCAGGGCCCTGAAAGAAAGTAATATTTTATTTTATTTCATTTACTTTTTTTGTTCCTTTTTTTTGGAAACGCCCCCAGCTGAGATGGTGCTCAGGGTGCAGTGCAGAGGGAGCGCACTAGAGGGTAGTGCACCCCTGTCCTGCCAGCCCTGCCTTCCCTGCCAGCCTTGCCAGCCCTGCTTTCCCAGCTTTCCCAGCTTCCTTCCCTGCCAGCCCTGCAATCCTGCCCTGTTTGGCACAGCACAGGCAGCTGGAATTGTTCCCTGTTCACACTGATGTCACAGTTTGTTTTTACAACAAGGTTGTGTTACCTGTGATATGTAAAAAAAAAAAAGTATTCTCTTCAAACCTGCTGTGCTCGGGGAGCGGATTTTTATAATGAATTCTAATGACTGTGGACAACTGGGTCCTCTCTGTGTACTTTTCCTGGGAGATCAGAGCAACTAGTAGCCAGGAGAGGTTCTTCAGGCGTTTTGGATCGTTAACATTTAACTGAAATTTTATGTTGAACTGTGAAACAAGTAGTTTGGATTGAGCTCTGTTAGAAGATGGGTAGATTGCTGTAAGGACAGTAGTCGATAGAAGCAGCCAGTCACCGAGGCCTCTGCTGGCAGAGCAACCACATCTTGTATAAAATCAGCAGAAAAGGTGATTGCTGTAGTGAAATATTATTTACTGCCCAACCACCTGACAGCCAGAGCACATCTAGCGCAATTCCAAACGCAGCCAGACTCCACCTGACGTGTTAATTTGCTGTCGGAGAGCTCTCAGTGGACCAAGAGAAAAGGAGACCCTACAAAGGTCCTTGGTCTCTACGAAGACGCCCCGGATACCCCTAAGCTGTTGCAAGTCCTCTCTGTTTTGCCGAGAGCTGTTTGGTTTTTTTGGCAATTCGTGTCCGTCTCTCTACCCAACAGTGTAAAGGGAACCTGCTGTAGGTTTAACTTTGAAGACAAAGGAGTTAGGTGATGTTCACGTGCAGCGCTGAGGAGCCTGTTTCCTGCTGAAAGCGGGAGGGGTCTGCTGCAGGGGTCTGGTTTCAGTTCACCCTGCTGGTCTGGGCTGTCTGCTCTGTTGGGAGCGTGTTACTGGAGATTTCTTAGGGTGTGAGAACATCAGTTCCCAAAGGAAGGTGGTGGGTTGGGATGAAATTCCAGCTCTGCGATATTAGAAATGTATTCTTTTGACTCTCACATAAGCATTTAAAGAAAGGAGATGGCTGAAATCCCCCAATTTCTGTGAACTTAGCTGCAATCCAGAGCAGTGGAATTTCTTAACTTTTCTTAAAGATGTCAGCCCAACCTCAGAAATGGCTGTGGCTCAGGTATTGAATCAAAAGAGAGCCCAGGTATGAGGGAGACCTTGGAGGTTTCTCCCCAAAACCAGACGAGGATTCCAGCAGTTCTGCCAAGATCTGTTTGACTCCTGTGCTGAACTAAAGTGGTTGTGTTTGGGAAGGTGCCTCACCTCGGTGTCTGTCATCAGGGAGCTTGGTAGGTAGAGTATGTCTACTGCTCTGACAGGATATTCAGAAGTCTTTCTCTTGACACACCCTTGGGTTGTGCTGTGGCCACAGTAGGACCTTTAGGGGCACAGGGAGAAACTTCACTGCACCCATTTGAGGACGCATTTTGTTCAAAAGGAGGGCTGGGTCCTGACAGCCTGAAGCTCCTGCTCTTCTCTGGATTAAACCTGAACTGGTGGAAAAGAACAGCTACAAAATCATCCTGGTTGCCAACTTCTGGCTGACAACCTATTGACAAATGGTGCCAAATAGTCCCACAAAAGCCACAGCCGGGACCCTTGTGAGGGTGGGCTGTGCCAGGCTGAGACTAAAGGATAATAAGAGGTGGAGACCCAGCATCTGAAAGGCATCATCGTGTGGCTTCCCAAGCCGGAACGCTCAAAAGCATCTGCTTGTTGGCAGGACACCCTGTTCTCCTTCGCGCTGTGGGCAGCGGATCCATTGGAAAAGTGGTGGGGAACAATGGGTTGTGGTGCAGATGGCTGGAGGGAAGATGGACATTTTAAAGGAGTGTCTCACAAAGTCTGGAGCAGATGCTGCACAGCAGAAAGCTGAATTATCACTCTCCAAGATATTTTTCTTGGGGAGTTCCTGTGTGGTTCAGGCTTTGCAGCCGCCTGTAGGTGAATTCCGATGAGCTGTGCGTGGTGGGAGTCTTGGTACGTGACTTTCCCTGTACGCAAGGATCTCCTCATCCAGCTTCCCTGGAGCAGTCTTGCTTGGACTTGGGAAGAGCTGTATTTAGCCCAGAAAAAGGTGACAGGAAATATCTTGTTTATTCCTTTTTCAGAATAGTTCAGCCATTTGGGGATGGAGAACAACACGGGTTTTGCCCGTGGGTCTATACAAAGGTGCTTCCAGCTACTCTCAACTCTGGTTTAGATCCCCATACGCTGGGGTGTCTCTGGGAGGTCCATGGGAGGTGGTGTTTGGAGGTGAGCAGCAGCAGGGCTGTGTGGGGCAGGAGCTGTGCCCGCACCCGAGCGCTCCGAGTCTCTCTCAGAAGCAGAAGAGACTGAACAACACAGGGCGATCCAGAGAGTTTCTGGCCTTCGTTGCAATTTTGACAGATAACACACAGATGCTGCTTTATGTTTCCTTTTGTAGAGCAGTCAGAGATCTGCCCTGGCGCAGAAATGCCATCGTTATTACAGCGGTCTCTCTGGAGACACATCTTGAGGGAGCAGCTTTTCAGGAGGAGTATCTCTGCATTTCTCTTTGTGGCTCTGATAGATCCCACTGTGACCACAGAGCTCTCTGCGCTCCCCACTTTGCTTTCTCACCTTTATTTCCCTTCCAGGCTGTTACATTAATAAGGCCTGAGATCAGCAAGGCTCCTGGACTGGTCCAAGCTCCATCCCCATGGCCCTGAACCCTCAGACATGCTGTGGGTGGTGTCCTTGCCAGCGCTTTCCCTCCACCAAAGCCAGGCTCAGCGTGAAAAACAAGAGGCAAGTCAGCTTCTTGGAACTTCGGGTAGGTGTAAAACATGGATTAAGGGCAGCTCCACCCAAGTTCAGGTCACTCTTAGAGCTGAGGACACATCAGACAGGGTTTTGGCTCCATGGTTGCTCCAGACTTTGCTCTTCATGGATATGCCTCTGCATTCACTGCTCTTTCCCAGGTCCTCTCTTCTCTGCTTCTTGCCCTGGGGCACCTGGCACTTGTTGCCATCATCTTCAGCTCCATTATCTTCTCTGCTGCTGTCTCCTCTTCCTTATCTGATCCCAGCAGACCGGACAGTGTGAGTGGAAGAGAGTTTCCCACCTAGGTGAGGGCATGTGCCTGAACCCTTTCCCTCCAGCCAGGTTCCTGAGGGAGCCTGTCACATGGAGCTTTTACGACCAAGGTGGCAAGACATTCAACCGGGTCCCGCGTTGGTGGCTTGACTGGGCAGAGAGAGGGATGATGTGCGGCTGTGTGTGCTCAAGGCTCAGCTCCCTCTGCTTTTACGGCTTGGTGGCCTCTGCCTGGGGGCTCAGCTTGGAGTGTTGAGGGACATGGGGCTCACACACGTGGTGAGCAGCTTGTACTTGCCTCTTGTCAATCTCGTGTGCTGGGAATTCACCTACAGACTGCCTCTAGTTTTGTGCTGGGTTTATACATCAGCCCCTAATGATAAGTTCAGGAGACACTGATGTTGGGAAGTCCCTTGCTTTTTAGGGGAATCAGATTTTAAACCTGGCTAAAACCATCGTCTGGTGTGCAAGAAGGCTCGTCAGCAAATAGAAGAGTAACCATTAGCATGTAGAGACCAGACTAAAGATAACAAGGTCAGTCCAGCTTGAAGGATAACTTCTCAGAAAGCAGCTAACCCCTCTGCGAGGGTGGATGTTGGCCTGCTGGACCTGCAAGGGGAGTTTGCTGAGGAGGACAAAGCTGAACAAGTGGATGCAGTGAAACCAGCTTCCTTTTCGTGCAAAACAATTGCACAAGGGGCAAAGGTGTCTCACCTGCTCTGAGGTGAGTCCGTGTCACTGCTTCTCCCGGTCAGCACGGCCAGTGCTCAGGGGAGAGGAAAAGCATCAGAATTAGCACAGTTTCTGTAGGTCCTGCTGGGTTAAAGGCAGCAGCCCAGAAGGGAGTATCAGTGGCTTTCCCTCCTCCTTCTCCAGGTCCTGTAAAGGAACTCTATGACAAGGAAGTAAAGACCGTTCCTGTAACCAGCCACCCAGCTTGAGTCTGGTTCTTGTGTCCTTGTTAGAGAAAAAAAGTCCAGAACTCGGGAGACAATTGTTATTATTTGTAGTGCCAAGATTATTTTTCCCCTCAGACTAGCATCGGTTTGCTGTGCCAAAGCCAGGTTGTCTGGGCAGGGTTAACAGAACGAAAAAGCGGTGAAATGTTTATAAAATCCTCATGGTGAGTCACGAGCAATCTGATGCAAAGCAATCTGATGATTAAGAGGGCACGTTTCATGTTGTTGCT
The DNA here is from genome assembly GCA_013396935.1 of Baryphthengus martii. Taxonomy (NCBI): domain Eukaryota; kingdom Metazoa; phylum Chordata; class Aves; order Coraciiformes; family Momotidae; genus Baryphthengus; species Baryphthengus martii. The sequence goes on along the minus strand of VWZK01010809.1, from coordinate 184,237 downwards.
TTTTCAGCCACGCTTGTAGGTAGAAGCAATTAAAAATCTTCAGAAGAAATAAGTCTCAGAGCATCTGTTCTCTTAACTGGTGACTCGCGTGAGGCTGTGGAGGGTGCTGACAGATTTTGCCGTGCTTTTTCTTTTTAACTCTGAAAATCCATTCTCCTGTCTGCTGTGAATGCCGAGACCTGCTCTCTGCTGGCTCTGCTGGTGGTTGTACTTCCACTTTCCTCTCTGGTTCCAGATCTGTTTGACTTCTTTGGAGCTTAGGAAGGAAACGCTGAGCTGAATGGGAGAGGGAAGGCAGAGTTGTGTCTGCAGGTGATGTTTATTGCCCCGAACTGCACATGAAGCCCCATTTGGGTCACTGGGCTGGAGTCATTACTGACTTGTGAAATGAAGCCTGGGTAGCAACAACAAAACATCTGGTCCAATAGGTCAGAGCCAGATTTGTTACCAGCCCACGGCCTCCAAATGAGCAGCGTGGTCTCTGTTTAATCCTTAATGAATAATCATATAATTACCAAGGTGTTTTTACAAGCAGGTTCCTTGAAGAGCAGCCAAAAGGCAGAGAAGGGAATCTGTTTTCCATCTGGCCTGTTCCGGCAGGACGGCATTCATGGGCTTTGGCTGAGGACAAAGATGTCTGGAGATGTGGGAACCACCCCTGCCACTAACAGAGTTCTGCTTGGGGTGTTTGAAGTCACCAGACCCTTGGACCTCAGATCCACCTTTACTTGCACTGTATCTAAGTACAGGTTCTTCCACTTGCAGGTGCTTGTGGCCTGAGTGCTGCCTGCGGGGGATCGCTGTCTCTTCTGGACACCACAGGAATTTTAGACCATGACCCTGTGGCCTGTTGTAGGAGCAGCTTGGCCTGATCTTTCGGTTTGGCCTGTGTGCAGGAGGTTTGATGGTTCCAGTCCTTGACCATCCTGTTAGCTAGAGGAATCCCTGCAGCCTCAGAGGCCATACAAGGGGAACGGAGATCGCTGGCTTTTCAGTGACACTCAGAAGGTCCTTCTAAAAAGCCAGTAATTGCAACAAGTCAAACAAAGTTTAGGTCAGCTTTGATTTACTGTAACAAAAGAATTATTGATGCCTTTCTGTGATGCAGTTTGGAGATTGTGGGAGCTCTGGGTCAGTGGTGAGCCTTAGCAGGGATGGGTTTTCCAGTTTGTTAGTCCATTATGCCATCTTCCCAGTGGAAGAATAGGGTGATGGGCTTCCAAGGAGCCTGAAGGAAGGTGATCTTTGTTGTAGTCGTGTGCCCTGTGCAATGAATATAAATACCAGCTCGCACTTACCACCTCCACTTTTTAAAGTCTCTCTAGCAGTAAAGAGGCCTAGATTGTCATTCAATAGAAAGAGAAATAGGCCCTGAGTAGCAGAATGACATTGTCCTGTTCCTCGGTGCCTTTGCTCCAACAACAGCCAAAAAGAAAGGAATGCAAGGAATGAAGGGCTCAGCAACTACTCAAATGTTCTGGGTTTTTCTTCCAGCCCAACCAGCTGGACTGAGCGACTCGGTCAAAGGAGCTGGGCCTCACTTCCACTCTGGTTTTACAAAGGAATTGCAAACCTGCACATGCTGCTGCTTCCACTGCTTCAGAACCAGATCTTGTCAGTGGCTCAGGTATGTAGGAGTATTCCTTTTGTATCTGCTTCAACTGTGAGTTGAAAGAGTTGTCCTCTGCCTGGATTTCTGCCCCATCAAAAGTGGGGCAGGCTACTTTGTACCCCAGAGCCCGTTTTTCATTTCCTTCTCTTCTTCAGAGCCTGCCTGGGTTTCAGGCTCTCTGACATCATCTCAGGTCCTGCTTCCCTCTCACTTCAGGCTTGGGGAATTTTTTTCCATGCCACTTGTTTCAAACAGCCTTCGTCCAAGATTGACTGACTTGTCTGTTTTGTAGAGTTGTCTGAAAACAGCAGAAGAGAGAGATGATGTATCTGAGGAGTGTTGGTTCTTAATTAAAACCATTAGCAGAACAATGGACAACTTGAGAAGCAGATCAAGGCTCTGTTCTGCAGGTAAGGTCTGTTCCAGTGCTCAGGTGCCGGTGTTACGCAATAGCCTTGTACACACATTTTATCGTAGGATCATGGAATGGTTTGGGTGGGAAGGCACCATTCCAGGTCATCTGGTCCAACCCCCCCTGCAGGGAGCAGGGACATCTGCAACCAGAGCAGGTTGCTCAGAGTCCCAGCCAACCTCCCCTGGAATGGTTCCAGGGATGGGGCAGTGACCACCTCTCTGGGCAACCTGGGCCAGGCTCTCACCACCCTCAGTGTCAAAAATTTCTTCCTTCTCTCCAGTCTAAATCTCCCTCTTTTAGTTTTAAACCATCACCCCTTGTCCTGTCCCAACAGGTCCTGATAAAAAGTCTGTCCCTATCTTTCTTACCAATTCCTTTGAAGCCCTGTAAGGCCATAGGAAGGTCTCCCTGGAGCCTTCTCTTCTCCAGGCTGAACAAGCCCTACTCTCCCAGCCTGGCCTCCCAGCAGAGGCTTCCAGCCCTCCCAGCATTGCTGGGGCTCCTCTGGCCCCGCTCCAACAGCTCCCTGTCTCTCCTGTGCTGAGGACTCCAGAGCTGGGCACAGTACTTTTGGCGTATCAGCCTGGTTGTAAATGGCCCCAAACCCTCCAAGGAACAGGGAGGCTGCTCTGCTGAGAGTATTTGCGCAAGTTGAAGGATCACGCAGGTGCTTCTGGTCTCACCAAAGCTCTCCAGGAGAACTCTGAGGCTGTGCCCTTGGGCTGGCTTTATAGAATCATAGAATTATTTTGGTTGGAAGAGACCTTTAAGATCATCGAGTCCAGCCGTTAACCCAACACTGCCAATCCCACCACTAAACCATGGCCCTCAGCACCTCATCTGCACGTCTTTTAAATACCTTCAGGGGTGTTAACTCCACCGCCTCCCTGGGCAGCCTGTTCCACTGCTTAACAACCCTTCAGTGGTTCAGCGTTTCACCAGTGCAGGTTGAGGGGTGGTGGAGAAACCCCTACAGCTTTTGGAGGGCATCTTCAGCATGGCCAGCTCCCCCTCCCCCTCAGCCTTCCCAAATTGGGCTATAATCACTCTAAAATCAGCCTTTCCAGTTCCTTTTGTGAATCATTAGTCAACGAACTTACTTTCTGTGACTAGTCACAGAGCTGTTTGGAAACCAACTGCTGCGGAAAGAGCTCTTGGCTCTGGCAGTAACTCACGGGCTGTTGCCTTCTCTGCCTTACGTGGTGTTAAGCATGAGTTGGTGAAATTTTCTGTAACAAATCGTGCGTTAAAGTTCTGGTAACTTTTTTAAGACTGAAGGAGGTTTTCAGACCTAGGCGATGTTGGCTCACGTGTAGAGGGTGGTGAAAGGGCAGAGGCAGCTGACAGGCTGGTGGGATTTTAAAAGGAGTATTAGTCAGTCAGTTGAGTTGTAATGTTCAGCAACAAGCGGGTTTTAAAAATTATTTTGTATTCATAAGATGAAGCATTTAATGCAAAAGTAGGAGTAAGTTGTAACGAGTTATCCTGCCACTCGCAGCCCACTAATTCTCTTCAATTTTGTGTAAAAAGCCGCTCTCCCCTGGCACAAAGGAGTCACGTTGTCTTTACTCACTAGGAATTGCATATGTATGAAATATTAGTGTTGTCTTTAGTCTAAAATCCCTCGGTACGTGTGACTTGTACCATACATCAGAACCTATCTCCCGCAGCCCGGCAACTGTCTCCGTTGCTATAGGAACGGCTCCACTAGCCTTTCATGGAGAACCTCAAGTGTTCCCATTTTCATAGCTGCTAGAACACCTCCAGTCCTCACATTTCATTCACTTGCTCGATCCCATCCACGAGATGTTCTCCTCCTAATCGAGAGAGTTACTCAGCACTTCGGGGCTGAGAAATGAAAGAACATTAGTTCGCTGTCGGGAAGTCACACGGTACTTTGAGGTGCACGTTTGACTGGGACGTTGATGCTGCCGTTGACTTTATTTAATATGCAGCCATACCGTGGAATGAGCATCCTCTAAGGTGCATTAAACTTGCACTTAAATTGTCAAGATCCCTGGCTTCTGCCCACTTGTCTGCAGTGATACACTAAAGGGCAAAAGTTTCTCTGAAGCCTCAAGTGTTAAACCCCCAGGTGTTAGAGAGGGAGGTAGCCAAGAAGAAGCTTCCCTACGGTAAGTTGATTGTGAGTCTGTGCCTGTCACTCCTGGCCTTGAAGAGTCACACTGCCCAGCATGTTGAACCCCGTTCTGTGTTAGAGAGGGAGACCAGAGGTCCGTGTGTTTGTGTAGGAGCTGTGGAGTTGAAGGTCTTGAGGGTCACTCTATTTGTCCCTCGTCTGGGCCGCCTTCTCTGCACTGAATTGGCCCAGCTCCGGTAAGCAAAGGTAGGTTATTCAATCTGCCTTCTTGCTTCTAGATGATCCTGATAATTAAATAATTGTTGAGGGGTCACTGTTTCACTTACGGAAAGAATTCACTGGAATAACATGAGCTTTGTGTAAAGTGGTCTTGAAAACCCAAGGTAGATGCTGATAAGGCTCAATTTTACGTGACGAAAGAAGGGCATTTTTTTTGTTTTGTTCAATTTATACAAGTGTCCCACCAAGACTGGGCTGTGCTCTCATCCTGCCACCAATGCCAGGCATGTGTACGGCTCCGTGTCCTGGGGCTCTCCAGGGGGGAAGGAAGGGGGAGGCCAAGGGGATCTGGTGTCACAACCAAATCTCAGTTGAGCAAGATCCTACCCCACCAAACAGAAGGAGGTGGAGAGGCTGGTAGAGGAGCTGGAAAAGACTGGAAGCTGTGGCACCAGGGCTTTCCTGCACATCAGGTACCCCCTAGAGCGTTACCCCTGGGGAAGCAGCAGCTGGAGACTTAGGTAGGGAATAATAACGAGGCGAACAAAACAAGAGTGCGAGAAAAGCCAGCAGAAGATTTCTCGGCTGCAAAAGACTCAGTAACACTCCCAGTCAACATTGGCTCAGCGCAGCCCCAAATCCTGAGACACCGGGAAGAGACGGCTCGGAGATTCCCTCCTCATTGACTGGGGGGTTTAATTTATTCTTTGCAGCCAGACAGAGCTCCCGTTGCCGGCTTGCGGGCACGGCAGCCAACTCTGCCCCCGCCGCCAATCAACGGAGCGCTGCCAGAGCAGGGCTGCTCCTGTGAGGAAAGTGTAGGAAGCTGATGGCTGCAGAGTAATGCAGACAAAGCACGAGTGAGAGGGAGACAAAAGGGATGGAGTCCCAGAAGATGTGATCCACCCCGTTAAAGGCAACGTCCGTCGCCTCTGCAGCTGTGTTTGTGCTGCTTCCCGCAATAGGCACCAGCCTTTCATCCCCTCGGGAGATTTTTACGGCATTAATTCACTCTGCACAAAGCCCAGCCTGCAAGGCTGCTCTCCAGCAGCGACCTTTTCATCCCTTATCATCCCTCCGGCTCCCCCGTTCCCGAGAGCCCTGCCCGCGGGAGCTGCACCCCTCCGGCCGACCTCCCGTTGCTCTCGATCAGATGTCACCTGTACCCAATGAAGCAGACCACGAAGTGCCGCGAATGGATCCCAGGATTCTTATTTTCCTGCTCTACGTGATGATCCTTCACGAGCTGGTGAGTGGCTGGATGGAGTACCAGAAGCAGATAGCCAAGCCGAAGAAGCAGGCGGGTCCAGTTTGGTCGTCTAGGTGAGTTAATGCCTTTTATGTTTCCAAAAGGTGAATAGCTCAGGTATGTTTTGGTGGGGAAAATTGCCTTTTGTGTACGGACACCGGTCCTCACGGATACGTGTGTGGTGTGTGTGTGTGTGTGACCTGCTGTGTATTAACACACCGAGGCAGGATTCAGGTCTGTTCATCTTTTGAGCCTCTATTGTCTGAACGTCCTGTCCACTTGAAACGCTCACAGATAAATATGCCCATGATTTGGGGTGGGGGTTTCTTTGGTGGAAATGTGCTGTAACTCAGCGTATTTCTCATGACCCAGGTTCCAAATCAACATTTTGGGGAGAGAAAAATGTAGGTAGCACAAGGAGCTACACTTCATGTGTGATATTCCTCAATGAGGCACAAACCTCTAGAGACTCTCCACGATCGGAGTATTTCATGTTAAATCACTAGAGTGCTTGTCACTATCTCGCCGTCTCCTCCCACTCTCTGGGCTGTGCCCACTACACTAATCCCTTCCTTGTTTTCTGCCCAACAACAAAAATGAGCTGGAGAAATAAGGACATACAAGAAAACCGCCGCATGGCCTTAAAATTCAGAAATGGTTCTGCAGATATTGTTTACCTCGTTGGGGAAGTGGTGGTCTTAATATCGTTGGGGGTTTATGACGGACAATATCTTGACAGCTATCCACCAGCACCCAGAATTCACCTCCTGCCAGATCTCAGACAATGGCTCACCAACACCTCGTAGCTCTGGACCTAAAAAGCTGCCTGTGACCCAGTTTGCTCCAGGGCTGACAGCTGCAGAACGAGTGCGCAGAGCTCACGGCTCGCTCCTTATCCTAATCCTCTGACGTGCAGCAATCCCAGCCGCAGCTCCAGCTCCAGTGCTTGGGGCTGCTCGTACAAACCCCAAAGGTGTCCCCACAGATGACACCGCCCAGAGAAAGAGGGTGCTGAGAGCCTGGCCCAGGTTGCCCAGAGAGGTGGTCGCTGCCCCATCCCTGGAACCATTGCAGGGGAGGCTGGATGGGACTCTGAGCAACCTGCTCTGGTTGCAGATGGCCCTGCTCCCTGCAGGGGGGTTGGACGAGATGAACTTGAAAGGTTCCTTCCCAGCCAAACCGTTCCATGATCCTATGAAAGCAGTGGTGCAAGGATGCACCCCTGGCTTGCCGAAAATCGGTAGCCAGCAGGTACCAGTCTCTTCGTCTGCAGTTCTGGGATAAATTCAGTGGCTGAATTTCCAGCCCAGCGAAGCTGAGCTGCACCTTGCGCTGTCTATAGTTGTACCAGTAAAACGATTAGCGCTGGGAACGCAGCCATGGGTGGAGACAATTCCAGTGCAGAAATAGCCTGAGATCCATGGGGCTGGCTGGATTATAATGGAGGTTAGAGGCAGATTTCCTTGCTGTCTTCAAGGAGGGGTGCAGGGAGGCATTGGGCAGTAACTGGCACCGAGGTCTGAGGTTACCTCAGTGCTCACAAAACGATGTGATGCAGAAAATCTAGTGGAATAGTTTTCGTTACTAGAGGCCACCAAACAGCTTTCATCAAGCAGCCAAGATAATGTTGTAGGGCTGGTTTTATTAAGAGAACCTAAGGGAATTGGGTACCCCATGAAACCTACAAATCTCTAGGGGCTGCCATCTAACCCAGGCTCGTCCAGGGAGGTGAGACCAAGCTGGATGATGTGTGTAGGACCCTGCAGCCTGGGGACATCCCAGCCATCTCCACCTGAGCTGATCTAGCTGACTCCAGCTGGTTTGGGAAAGCAGAGCCACCAGGGCTGTGGGTAACACACAGATCATTCCTAGATTGCACCATAAACAGATGAAGGTCTTGTGGCCTGGGGAACTGGAAAATTGCAGGATGAATTGGATTCTTCTTAGTGGAATTAAGATTGTCCTGCATGGACACTGATTGTGGAGTAGCCTGGGCTCAAGCACCATGCAATGACACTGAAGCTTTCCTGGGTGATGAGCCCTTGAGGCCAGGTTTCCCGGTGCTCAGAGAGCACAGCTGGAGCCAGATGTTCACCCTTCACTATGGGCTTGGTCTTAGAAACTGCTTAGAAATGGTTGTGACAGTCGTAGCCTGGTTCTCCAAAGCATTCAACGCGAGACTCAGCAGTGCAAGAAACCTTCCTCATGCCTTGTGTCCCATCAGGAGCACCACAGCATAAAGGCAGCTCAAAAGTGAGCTTCACACCAGTCGGTTTAATGCTGGACCAGGTACCATCTGTCCATGGCAGCCTGGCCCAAGGATCACCTGTCTCCTCACAGCTGATACGGCCCCAGCAGGAGAGCAGAAGGAAAGCTTTCCCTGTCAGAAGGTGACGGTGCACTCACACCTGCACCAGACCCGATGGGTGGATCCGGGGCACCCAGCTGAGCTCAGCCTGCGTGCCAGTGGCAGTGGAGGGTGACGGGGCTCCCACTGCCCTCCGGCCGCCCCTCACTGCTGGGCTCCAGCTGAACCGGGAGGAACGAGAGCGAGGGGCTGGTGCGATCTGAGAGCCCTGGATTATTGACTCTTAGGAAGGATTTGCAGACGTTGCCGAGGGAGTCACCCGAAACCTTCCTGCAAGAGCTTAAATGTGAGCCAAGAGGAAGGCAGCCCTCCTTGGCAGAGGTGGATCAAAGGGCACCTCGCTTCCCAGCACGGCCTGGAACCAGGCCACTGCTGGAGAGGTGAAGCTTCATCTCCTCCCACAGGGCATGAGCTGCCACCTCCCAGGCCTGTTTGTTAAAAGTAATTAGCTTGAAAACCAATTAGGAAATTAAGTTATAAATCAGCAAACTAATTAGGGCAAGAGAAAACCGCCTCTTGACTTTACCCTCAGCATGGGCAGGGATTTCAGGGCTCTTCTTCCTTTTGTGGATGTTCAATAGTAACAAGCTGTGTTGTAAAGCAGCTTTTTCTCACATTCACAGCTTTTCTCCAGCTCTGTCATCCTCCGCTCCTGGAGTGGCTGGCAGCTCCCCCATCCCCTGCCTCCATTCATCAGCCGCTTCTGCCGTCCCACGTCACTTCTGCTCTCCAAAAGTCTTTCCTCACTGTCCCCCTCCACCCCTTAAGGGCAGAGGGAGAGGGAAGGATACCTGCATGATTGTTGTTGACGAAGCCACTGGAGATCAGAGGAAGAACGTCTCTGAGCAGGATCTAAGAGATCTCTGATCACCAGCTGCAGAGATCACCATTGCACCGCCCTTTTTGCAGGGAAGGGGACTGGGACGTGCTTCACCCCGTATGAATTCCACCGCAAATTCCTAGAAATGCTGTTGTGCCCCACACTGCCCTCTGCGCTGACAGGAGAACGTGCACGGTCACCACGCCGGGCTGGTGTGGTCTTTGCAAAAGCTGGGTGTAAAAACAGGCAGTGAAGGTGTTAGTCAGGAGGATGGGGAGAAAAGCCTGGGACACAGGGACTGCGGGGAGTAGGAATGCCCAGGGCAAGTGGGCCTGAGCATTAAGTCATCCCAGAAGAGCCGGGGTGAACACAGCCCTGCTGCTCCTGCAGCTCTGCTAGACTGTCCTGGGCGTCTCCGCTGGTGGCCTGGTGGGTCATGGTGTGGTTGGTTCATGGCAGGGTGGGTTCATGCCCTGGATAACCCCCTGAGAGAACATTGACTGAGATGATGGTGGTAAAAGCCCGGAGTGCTCGGAGTGCGTCATGTTGGGTTTAATGGTTTTGAGGAAAGCTGCTCAAAGGTATTTGAAGTTTCAAGAGCCAAGGGGTTTGGTTTCAGTGCCCCCTCTGGCCAGAGGGGACAGTCCTCGGGTCTCTGACAGGTTGTTCACGGAGTCCTGAGCTCACATGTGTGCACTTGTAGTTTAGCAGCTGCTTTCAAGACCTCCAGTAGCTGGGACAGAGAGGGTCCCCATCACCACTTCAGGTGCACAGGAGAGACTCTCCTCTGGGTCTCTGCAGTCCAGGCACCTGGAGCATCAGGGGCTGCAGCAGGATCCAGCACTGGCCCTTCTCTTGGCAGCAATGGTGGTGAACCCTGTTCTACTCTCTGATATTCCCTGTCCCTGTAGGAGCCTTCACTAGATGCAGATATGCCCCAACTCTGACCCACACCAGTAACGATGTTTCCCTTTGTTCCTCATCAGCAACACCACCAGATCAAACCACTCCAGCTTCTCCAGGCCTCTGGTCCACTCAGTGCGCAGGGAGAGGTACAGGGACTGGAGGAAACCGGGGCGGATCATCCGGAAAGCATGAGGATGCATCTATTGGAGAGCATGGGGAGAGATGACTGAGCCAGAGGCAACCATCCCCCCTGAGGTCTGCACCAACTTACCACCTCACAGCAGCAGCCGGCATGAGAGCATCCTCCAGGCACCGTGATCTGCGACCTGCAGCTTCCTCCTTCATCCTGAGCCCGGCACGACTGAGAAGGAACGAGCCCCTTCCTCCTGGGAACCCCTCCCTGCCTGGTGAGGAGCTGGGCTGGAGACACCTCAGCCAGCAGCAGGATCGCTGGAGGTGGGACGGGGCTTTTGCCACCCAACACAGAAAAGTGACTTTTCTTTCTTTTTCCCAAAGGGTTGAGTAGAGGAAGAGTAGATTTCTTGGGGGAAGAATGAAATTTGCTCCTGCTTGGGCAAACCTGGGAAGCCTCCAAATGGTTTCCGTCTCCTCTCCTTCCACCTAAGGACTGTGTGGCCAGTAAGGGGCTTTCCCAAAGTGACTGGAAAGTCCTTGGTGTCCAGCTTGTCACTATTCCCAGGAGAATTTGCCTCTCTACTGGGGCACCCAGAAGTGACAACACTTTGGAAATGCTGGTTCCCCATTAAGTTTCACTCGCTGGGAGTCTGTAGGGTGTTTTTCTACATTTCTTCACACGTTACTCCGGGGTGGAAGGGGAAAGCGGCCTGGACTGGTGACTCAGAGTTATGCCACCAAATGCAATTTACTGCAATGCCCTTATAATTAGATTTCCTTGGAGAATTCCCAGCAGTCGAGCCGAATGTAAGAGCGACTTCCTAATGAGCAGATAGACGGGAAAGGAATACCAGATTGCTCTTTTATTAGAGTCTGCCTTTTAGGCATAAAATTAGATATTGAAGAGGCAAAAGTCAGTTGTCGCATCCTGCCGCCCCACGGAGCCGTTGTCTGCAGGATGGGAATCGCTCCGCGCTGGAGGGCTTGCGACCCTGAGCTCCTAACAGCGACCGTCCGTGGCCAAACGCCTGCCTTATTTGCTGAACATAATGTTTGGCTCAAACACAGCCTGTTTTTCTCGTTGCCAGCCATTTATAAACGTGACTCAGGCTCACAGGCACATTATCCAGAAGTAGATAGGGAAGGGAGATCGGAATAGATTATGCATTCGTTATCCAGAAGGAGCCACCAGATACATTTGCCCATTTGTCTGCTGCTCGGCTGTTTGCAAATCGTTCCTCTCGGTTGACGCTGTGTTTGTTCAGTCACCCATGGCAGGAGGCACCTGGCCCAAGGTAGAGCTCTGCGCCTGAGCTGGGCATCCAGACCCCTGTACTGCAGAGAGGGCTGCAGGAGGAGCTGGCCTTTGTCTCCTCCAGAGTTAAATGTCAAAAGAAAGCTGGCTGGACTGTGCTCTTGAAGTGCCCAATCCTCTGCCCTGGGCGGGCTGGAGAAGTAGCTCAGATGTAGAGTTTCTGTTGTTAGAGGAGATGAAGTTGATGTCTTGTGTTCAGATAGTTTTGAAAAAAAGAGATGGGAGAAGCAGAAGCTCCTGCCAAGCTGTTCCTCAGCTCTGGGACCCTGTGGCTGTTTCCCAAGGCATCCTCTGCCCATCCCACCGTGTGCAGGTACATCCATGAGTAACAGGGCAACCAGTGGAGAAGGTGTCCAGAGGGAAAATACTCAGAATGGGTTTCTGGGTGGTGGGGGACTTTGCTTTCTTAGAGTTGAGTCTGTCCTTGTCTTACGGGGACGTGCAGCTGGATGTTCTGCCTGCCCTTCTGCCAGAGGCTGTGTGAATTTGCTGGGAGCACTTGCTGAGCAAAAGGTGTTTAAATTAATGATTGAAGTGATGCAGGATAGAACCGGCCTCAGTACACGGGCTGGGCTCCCAGCCTCAGCGGGACAGATGGACCAGAACAGGGATGGTTGGACCTGGATGGGGCAGGCAGGTGTCCTGACTGCTGCACCCTTAAGGAACGGTGAAGGGACGGGAGTGCCGTGCTCTGCTGATCACTGCTGGATTTGTCCCAGTAAATATCGTCATGTTTACTTCCAATAAACTCTTTTACACATGTGGTGTTCAGGTTGTCTCTGTTCTCTCTCAGGTCTTACTCCTCTCTACTGGTTTTGGCTTTCCCAGCCTGGGAGCCAGCAAAGGTGGTGGCTGGAACCACCCCAGAGGGACAGTGATGGTGTAAGGGATGATCTGGGTGGCTAAAAGCATCTTTGATACTGAATTTAAAGCATAAATGTTTGTCTCTCATCCTTTAAGCAGGAGAACATGTGCCTGCAAACCAGAGTCTTGTTTCAGATCATTGTAGGCTTTGCTTTGCTGGTGGGTTTTTTGCAACCATTCAAGTTGCTCTGCGGCTCTGCTGGAGAAAGTCCTGCCCAAGAAATGCACCTCATGGTGGGAGCCGATGATGGCAGAGAGCTCGGGACCCACCAGTCTTCAGTGATGTGGACCCCCAGAGACCTGCGGCAGCGATGCGACCCAACGGCCTCAGCGCAGACCCCACGGGGCTCACCTCCAAGATGGCAGCTGCACAGCTAACTGGGTTGACTGAAGGTCCGGCCTAACGAGGATGCACTCGAGGGCAGCCAGCTTCCATCTGTCTGCTGAGGTAACCGGAGTCTCCTGGGGCGCTGGGTCTGACCCTGTGCTCTCACCCAGAGCGCCCTTGGACACACATTTACCCCCCTCCCAGGGGAGGCGCGTGACTCCTCGGCGAGGAAGGACTGTGCCGTGATGTCACCACGCACGAGCAATGACTCCAGACAGGAACTCCTGGGAAGACACCCTGTGTACTGTAACCAGCAACGTCTCCAACACAAAACCAGCGCAGCTGCTGTGCTTAGCCCTGCTCTAAACACCCACCTGCACCCCCAAAAAACCCAGAACCGAGCCCAGCACTTATGGTCAGCCCGGCCGCAACCCCTCACCCCAGGCTGCGACGTGCGGCTCTCCTCGATGCTGCTCAGAGCAGTGGAAGGAAATCACCTCGTGTGGCTTCAGATCGCGTTAGATGAAGTCCCAGGGTGGGAAGGTGCGGGGGCTGCTGGCTCTGCTCTAAATAGATTCTGTGGGCTGTACGCTAAACCACATTTATCTTAGGAACTTCCCTTTGGGCTTGAAACGGTTCAGAGAAGTTTCCAAGTCTTCCCTAGTGAGCCAGTGAAAGCCCTGATCACCCCGCTGCCGGCTCCTGGCAGGAGTGTTCAGGGAGGTTTTAAAGCATCAGAGTTTGACCACCCGTGGAGTAACCTTCCTGCAGAGACTGTTTCCATCTGGTCCCAAAGAGCTCATTGGGATGGAGCATCAGCGTTTCACCCTCTGGGCTTTTAATCTTGGCTACGGATGTTGTCCTGCCTTATGAAGCACAGGGTTTGCACAGCTTAGTGTTGGTGGCAATGAGCATCCAGGTGAGGACCGACTCAAGCCTGGAAGGGCAGACTGCTGGAGTCGACACACCAGAGATCATCCGAACAGCTCAGCAAAGCCCTTGGGGGATTTTCTTTTGCTTGGGAAAGAAGCAGGGAGATAATTTCACAAATTCGCATCTTCTGACCTACAGTACGATGCTTATTTGGGGTGGCTCAGGGACCTCCCAATCCTGCTTTTATGATCCCACCAAATCTGCAGCTTTTACTGCTCCAAGAGAGCGATCAGCACCCCAAGGCTGCTGGATTTAAATGCTGCAGCTGAGGTCTTGGGTTAGGGGCTGAAGCCCTCCCTCGGGTGTCAAAATCTGCCTTTTGCCATTTGTTAGTGTCTGCAGTACCTGGAAGCCCTGACTGACTGTCCGGCTCACCCCGTGTCACCCTGCTGCGGTCGCTGGCTTGGCAGCGCTCCAGCGCTTTGGGGGACTGGTGTCACCTCAGCCCTGCCGAGCTCTGCACCCCTCGGTGCTTCCTGCTGCGGCCGGCCCCCGCTCCCCGGAGGGTCAGGCTACGTGCTGCTCATCAAAGCAACCGCTTCACCTTGACGTGCAGGGAGCGCGCTCCTCTCACCAACATCTAGACCTTCCGCTAGTGAGAGCAACCCCAGAGACTCCTGGTTTTGGAAGCTTTGGGGCAAAAGCAAGTTGTTCTTATAAATCAGCTGCTTTTCCTGCCTGCGGTTCTCTGAGCTGTTGCAGTTTCACTACCGAGCTCTCCTTTTCACCCCACACAACCTAGGGGCCACCAGAGCCTCCTGCTGTCCAGCAGTTCCTCTTCTCTCGGCAGTGCTGAAGGAGCTCAGGTGCCTCAGCCGTGGACTGACCCTCACGGGAGGTCGGGGTAAGTCTCCCCTGTGGTTCCCTGAGATGTTTGATTCATATTCCGGTTTAACAGGAATCAGTTGCTAAAGGCCGAGTACTCCATGGGTGTCATCCCACCCAGTGCTGGTGAGGTTTCATAAGGGTAGGGGAGGGTTTTTTTTATATCAAGAGGGAGCAAAATCCCTGTAGTGCTCAGGGCTGGCTGCTGGTCCTGGTTCCTCCCCTTCACATCCAGATTGGCTCTAAATCTACCACTGTTTTCCAGATAAGTGTGTGCCTAATGGCTTGTGTGATTCACCTTCAAGTTCAGTGAAAATTAACTTTTCTTTCTTGCTTTGCCTGTTAAGTTAAAACAGATTTCAGATTTTTTGAGTAATTCTTAGGTGTTTTCTTCATACCGCTCAAAATCCCTCACTCAGAATACAGATCCTCTGCCTCTTTCATTAAGAAATTATTGCATTTCTTAAAACTTGCTTTCTACTGAACAGGCCTCAAATCCAGGCCATGGGTAGTGTGGGGAAGACAAAGCCCATGACTATGTAGATTTTTGTCACCCTGAGAGCTGAGCTGGTCGTTGCCACTACAGTGGTTTGGTTTTGGCTAGAGAAGAAAGCGTCCGCTTGTTGCCAGTGTGGCTGCTCTCTGCAGCGGGCTGGGATTGCTGAAGCTTTGTGGATGATGATGCCAGAAGGCAGCACCAAAATGCTATTATAAAGTACTTAATTTGGAAGGGTTCATTTTTTGGAAAAAGTGGTACAAGTCAGATGTCCCTGTCTCTCTTGTACTGAAGACTCCCGAGCTGGACCCAGCCCTGCAGGGGTTCTCCCCAGAGCCCTGGGAGCAGAGGGGCAGGATCCCCCCCTGGCCCTGCTGCCCACGCTGCTGGGGATGAGCCCAGGGGGCCAGGGGCTGCTGGGCTGCGAGCACACGGGGCTGGCTCAGCTCCAGCTCCTCACCCCCAGCACCCTCATACAGGGGGGCTGCTCGGTCTGCAGGGCTGGGAAGTCTGGCAGCAGAGAGGGAGTGGGTCAGTGAGCCGCCTGCCAACCGCGCTGCAACAAAACCGGCTGAAATAATTGTCATGTGGGGGATACTGGGATCTCACAAGTGATTTAAACGCAGAGGCTTTTGGAGCCAAGCAGTAGCAGCAGCACTTTCCAGTCCCCCCATCAGCAGTGGGTAGTAGTGAACTCAGCTGCTCCTGCAGTTCCTTTTGTAGCCCTTTCTCTTTCCTTTGCAGGAAAAAGTCGAGCAGAGCGCAGCGGGTTTGAGCCTGGTTCCCACGAGGTCGTCAGTCTGTGTGCGAAAAGCAAGACGTGGCCCCTTGCACCTGCCAGGTCTCCTCTGTGGAGGTCAGGAGAAAGAGTGGTCAGCTCTCGGCCACAGGCCTTCAGGATTGGGAATTGTTTGAAAACCTGCCTCTGCTGCTTCAGCCACGGGTTGCTCTGATCCAGCTCAACCTTAAGATGAGCTTGGGTGGTGTCACTGTTTTCTCTTTTCCACCCCACCCTTTGCAGGTCAGCACAGAAGCTTCTCCTAAATCCTTGGAGCTGCTGGCCTCCCCCACCTTCACGAACACCAGCGTGGGCTGCACGCCCCAGGGGCTGCACCCCATCTTCCCCGCCCTGGGGACTCTCATCCTGCTGGGCTGTGTCCTGCTGAACGGCACGAGCTTCTGGGTCTTCTGCTTCCACATCAAGCAGTGGGATTCAGGCACAATCCTGCAGTTCAATCTGGTCCTGGGAGATATCCTTGTGATCCCTTCTGCTGTGCTTAGAATTTCCTACCTCAGCCTCGACAGCCACTGGCCATTTGGGCAGTTTCTCTGCCAGCTCGAAGTCTTCCTGCACAGCACCCACATTTACTGCAGCATCTATTTCCTGATGCTCATCTGCGTGCACCGGTACTTTGTCGTTGTGCGGTATAAGAGCAAGTCCCTCTGGAAGAAGATGAGCTTCTTGAGAAAGCTGTGCTTCTCTGTCTGGCTCCTCCTCTTTCTCCAAGGGCTGCCTTTCTTCTTCCTCCTCAAGACTTCAGTTATTGGTGGCTCAGCAAAATGCCTAAATATTCATCAGTCAGAGTTGGCCTCTGTTTACTTCTTCTACAACACGGTTCTGGTTGTGCTCTCCTTCCTCCTGCCCTTTGCCATTTCCTTGACTTACGGAGCTCTGCTGGGAGCCACCATTGCTAAAGCGGCAAAGAAAAGCTCCAGAGGCAAGAAGATGAAGATCAGGTCTCTACAGATGATAACAGTGTCTCTGCTGATTTTTGCCATCTGCTTTGGCCCCCTGCACATCTTCAGGACCATTGGCACCGTTCTTAAGTACTATGGCATGTCTTGCAAGCTCTTGCACCAAGTAGAAGTTGCCTACTATATCAGCTGGGTGTTCACCATGGCAAACACCTGCCTGGATCCCCTGATTTATGTATTTGCTAATGACAAGTTTAAGAAGAGCTTTGCTGACTCCTTTCGCAAACGCTGGGGCAGAAAATGAGTGTGAAAGGTCAGGAGCCACCCCAGACATTTCCAGAAGATCCTGTGGGGTAACTGCTGAAGATCCAGACCCCGAGCTTCTTCCTCCTCCTGTTCTGTCCCAAGTCCCCAGAGCTACTGGTAGCAGTGCTGCCGAGTTTCAGGGTTTCTCGACATTCCTCCGGTGTTATCGAGGGGTTGTTCCTGCAGGCAGAAGCACCCTGGGCCATAAGGAAGCTCTGAGTAGGTACCGCTCCTGCCAGTACCTTGGGTGGCTGGATCTCCCAAACAAGGGCTTCTTTACATTGCTGAGGTGGCCAAACCCTGTTGGGCAGAAGGGGCAAGTAGGGGAAGAATTCGTACCTAAAGTCATAAATCATGAGAACATGTCATGAAAACCGTGGATTTTCCTACCCGTGACTATTTTGTCTTTTCCATTCAGGAGCAGGGGCTGTGCGGGCACTGACCTGCAGAGTGTGTGGGGCTGAGCCCAGCACAGGAGAAAATAACCCACGTCCAGGCACCTGGTTGTCCCTTGGCCACCCAGAAGTCGGCAGCTCCCCAGCCCTGGAGGCAATCCTGACCCGAGTGTCGTTGTGATGGGACCAGGCACACTCTTACCCATCAGACAGCTCTTTCCAGATGGAAGCAAAAGGTAGCAAATGTTGAGCCGTGGATGAGAGTACAGCAGGGAGACGCACAGATGGGGAAAGGGGCTTTATCAGCCTGGTAGAAAACCTGAATTTAGTCTGTGGGAAAGTCCTGAGAAACCCAAGTCTGCCCTTATCCCCAGAAATATTGGGTTGAGAGCCTTCAAGGAGTTACCTCCATCCCACCCTGGATGGAAGCCAAGGAAGAAGAACAAGGCCTTTTACAAGAGTAGGAGTGAGGGGAACCTGGAGACCAAATGCAGAGCCCGTGCCCGTTTTGTTCTGGCCTGTTGCCTGGTCTGCACGAAGCTGAAGGCGAGCAGGGCCAGAGCCCTGCCCGCTGCCTGCTCCCGTTCAACGGTCCTTTTACCCTGAGGCAGGGAACCAGCCCCATGGTCTCCTCCTTCCTCCACTGCCCTATGGAGATGGCTGCCTGAGCCTGGGAGCCTGACAGCCTCGGGACAAGCAGCTTCTCCTCCCAGGTGGTGGAAAGGGGCCACACTTTGCTGCTGAGGGAAGGAAGAGGAGAGGGAGCCCAGAGGGAGCAGAGGGAATGGAAGAGTCTGAGCTCATGGGGACCAAACTGGTAAGCTGGGAGCTGGGTTAATCAAAATGGAGGAGGAGGAGTTTGGGAGGCAGCTTTTCTTGGGCTGCCCAGGGTTTCTACAGGTCAGAAATACAGTATAACTTTAAAAAAAATTGTAATTTTATGTGGGACAGAGGGCCTCTTGTAACCCGGTGTTTCACACGGGAGGATGCAAGAGGGCACTGCTGGGGTTACTGGTTGCGTGAGCTTCAAACTGGAGTTTCATAATGGAAAGTGAGGTGCAAAAATGCCACCGCAGCTTTAATGCCAGTGCCGTGTGCTCCGGTCCTTCCCCACCTCGCTTTGTCCGTGGAAGAGACCCCGCCAGGCAGAGCTGTGCTGAATAAATGTGGTTCCACCTCTGAGCAAGTTCTTGTGCTGTCGAGCGTTGCAGACTGGAGAAAAGGTGGCAACGGAGCCAGGGGCCAGAGGAGATGCTCTTCGACTTGAGGCAACAGCTTGGAAGTTCAGGGTTTATTTTTAGGCTTTTCTGTAAACTGACTCTGCGAGCACGACACGGGATCCGTGTTTCACTTCTCCATCTCTCAAATCAGTCTGAATTGTCCTTCCCTTTTCTGTCTTGCCTTTTTCAATGGAAAATCTACAGTCAGAGAGAGCAGCCGTAATCTGCTTTTTGTATCAGCAAAGCCAGGCGTGGAGATCACGGTTTTGTCTGGATTTTCTGCAGAGCGCCGTAGTAAGTGCAGCTGTTAGGACAACAGGGAGCAAGTCCTCCTCTCCTCAGAGGAGCTGGGCAGTAGGTGGGACTTTTCCCAAAGCTTTGGTTCCCAATGCTCCACTTCAGTTTGGGTCTCTTGGCTGCTGGATCTGCCTCCGTGGCCACCTCCGACCACCTCTGCAAGCGCCGGCAGAGCACCCACTGGGTGGGTCTCCAGCGAGTGTCCTTGGGGCAGGTGTGGTGGGTGCCAAACCCGTGCCCCGCTGCGAGGAGGGTGCAGTGACCTTCTCCAGCACCCATCGTGCTGATGGTGCCGAGGCAGGACCTCGCAGGACGACTCTGCAGGAGGTTTCTAGTGCAGAAAGGTGGCTGGCAGGGGTCTGCTCTAACGCAACCCAACAAATCAGGTGTTTATCCCAGGAACTGGTATTAAGGGCAGGGTAGAAGTGACTGAGAAACTCATTTTATAACTTGGCTTCTCTCTGTTGATTAATTCTTTGACTAATCCCCGCGTGCCGGCCTTCCCAGGGCTTGCTGTGAGGCTTTGTTGAATTTGTGTCTACAACACACGTTGCAAGCTCGGAGGAAAGGTGTGTTCCCTGCGGTCAGTAACACTCTCCTGGGATAAATCCTGCTGCAAAACCCCGGTGGGCTCCTGAGCCCTGCCTCACACAGGCACGGGAGAGGGCAGTGAACAGCAGCTTGCTTTCCGCTGCTTAAGTAGAGGAGAAAATTTTGTGTTACTGATTTGGTGCCTAAATAAGGAGCTGTCTGTATATGTCTGTGAGAAGGTGACTGTCCCTATCCCCAACCACAGCACTTCCCAAAGGGCCCAGCAAAAAGATGAAGCCTCGTATTTCAAACTCCAGGTGAGCAAGTGATGGGGAGGAACCGAGTCGGGATAATCCCCTTTTATTCCACCAGGGAGCATAACTCGAATGATTTTGATGCTAAACGCTTCTCCAGGTCAACAGTCCTTCTTCTACCCTTAACTAACTGCCCATTAGTAACTCATTCCAGATAACCAGGTTTAAAACCCATCGTTACTCAAGCAAGTGCAGATCCGGCAAATAATCAGGAACGAAAATGTGTCTTCAGTCCTGCAAATGACTATCACTCATCCTACATCTAAAACCCACAATCTACCCTAAGCACCACCACAAATCCCATTGTCGTTTCTTGGTTAGAGCAGTTACTATACAATAGCTCCAGTAAAGTCTTCCCATTGCAGACGTGTTTGGTTTGAAGAAACTTTGAAGAATATGGTCCTTATTCGCTTGCTATGAGGAAAAGAGTTTTAAGATTTTTAATAAGCTGTGGGTTTGTGCTGGGCTCCCCAGGACAAGAGAGACATGGACATACCCAGCAGAGTCCAATGAAGGGCCATGGAGGTGATGGAGGGACTGCAGCACCTGATGTACGAAGGGAGGCTGAGGGAGCTGGGCCTGTTCAGCCTGGAGGAGAGAAGGCTCCTGGCGATCTCATCAGTGTCTAGAAATATGTGAAAGAACATGCAAAGAAGATGGATCCAGGCTCTTTTCAGTGGTGCCCAGGGATAGGACAAGGGGCAAAGGGCACAACTAGAAACATAGGAGGCTCCATCTGAACGTTGGGAATGCTATTTTCCACAGTGAGAGTAACCAAGCACTGGCACGGGTTGCCCATGGAGGCTGTGGAGTCTCCATCCCTGGAGATGTTCAAAACCCACCCGGACATAGTCCTGGGAAACCCCTTGCTTGAGCAGAGGGATTGGACCAGATGACCTCCAGAGGTCCCTTCCCACCCACACGGCTCACGCTTGTGGATCTTCTCTTACTTGCTGAGAACCCAAACCAGCACCAAACCTTGGGTCTGCATTTGCCAAAGTGGGGTTTCTCCTGTGATGCAGTTTGTGCCTCTTGTCCTTCAGGTATTTCCAGACACTGGTGAGATCCCCATGAGCCTTCCCCAGGAGGGGTGGACCTACCACTTGTAAATGTCAGGTACATGTAAACCTCAGCTTTCCTGAAGGCCCTTGAAATGACCAACTCTCGATTCCTCCCCAGTGCTGCTTCCCCCTCGCTGCCTCTTCTGGCATTTCTGGGTGGAGATGCCGCTGGTGATGATGCCACAGCCTGCCAGTTGCCCTGTGTTTTGGCGTGTTTTCCCAGGCTCTTCCAGTGAGAGACCAGGCTGCACTGGCTCTGCTGGGACAGGGGCTGCTTTGTCCTCTCCTTCCCTCTGTCCCTGCTCTCTCCTGCCCCAAGCAGGGCCAGGTGTGAGCAAACGTGTCCAGCTAGCTACAGGGGTCGGGTGGCCACACAGCCCTGCCTGGGGCACTGCTGGGAACAGGGTTCCACCCTGCCTGAGTGGGACGGGTGGTGAAAAGCCCATCGCAGGGGGTGGTGGGGTCATGAGCTCCCCTGGCTCTGAGTGGGCAACCCCCAGGCTGGCACAGGGCTGTGGGCCTTGCTCTGGACTGGGGCTCATCATCTTTGGATGGCTGGAGGGTTAGGTGGACCCCCAAGGGGTAAGGATGACACTGCCACATGGGGTGGGGGACATTGCCCTTCCTCAAGCTCCCCTGGCTCCCACATCTATCCCTTTAGTCCGCCCTCCTCTTCCTCCTGCCTGGCCCTGGGGAGGCTGAAGCAGCTCTGGATCTGCACATGGGACTGTCCTCAGAGCTCACAGGGGACCTTCTGCACTCCCAAGGGCAGTCCTCGCTGCCACCACCCAGCCTGGTCACCCCGGCCAGAGCACCCTGAGCACATGTTGACTTCAACCCGATTAAATAAGGAGCTGTGTCCTTCTCACTCTGCCACAGGTGAGACCGGAGGGAGGGGATGCTGGAGACACCGTAGCTGTAGGTGTGTCCCGGTCCTCAAGCCAAGGAGGACAGGGCTCTGCTGGCTGAGGGTGCTCCGGGGCAGGGAGCTCCCCAGGGAGCCGCTGGCTGGGGAGGAGAGAGCGGGCTGGGAGTTCCTATTTACCCCAATGGTTTAATTACACCCACTCCACACAGCGCTCAGCCGTGTGCTGGGATCAGGCTGCGGCTTTTCCGCTCCATGGATCCAGTCTTGGGGTGAGGGAGGAGGGGTTCACTTAGAGCAGCGGGGAGGGAGAGGGCAAAGGCTGGGCCTTGGGGGGCCTCCCCATCCCCGTCCCCTCCAGCCCCCCGAGCTGCCTCTGGGCCAGATCCTGCATCGGCACCATCCTTCTCCTCAGATACTGATGGTCTCCAGGCAGCCAGAGCTGCCTAAAGCTGGTGACAGATAACGAACCACTGCGGTTCTGGGGCAGTTTGGGCAAAGGCCCCTTGCTGGGCTGAAGGTGCTGCACCGAGTGGCTCCCGCACGGTGCTGGCGGTGCCAGGGCTCCTGTCCCAGCTCTGATGCCCTTCTCCTGCGACGCCCTGCTGGGGTGGCTCCCTGGATATCACCAAAGTGTCCTGAGCTAGTGCTGTGCTGTGAATAAAACGGGGCTGGTGGGGAATCCTGGGTGTCTGTGATGCTGTTTTGGCCAAGAAACTTGCTCTCCAGTTCCCAAGCCCACCCAGTGATGCCAGGACCGGTGCCCGCTGCAGGGACAGGCTCTTGCTGTGCCTTACGTAGGCCAAGCACAGAGAAAATCCTGTTGCTGCTGAAGTGGTGCTTTGCGTGGCTGTGCTGCTTCTCTCCTTTCTCCCTGCTCACTACGGTGCATCACCTCTGCCTGCTCTCCCACAGCTCCTCAGCTAGCGTTTGGCCAAGGGCAGGACTTTCTCTTTCCCATCCAGCAAGTGCTGGGAAAAAAACATGTTCAGAGCAAACCCTCTTGCTTTGGCCAGAGAGGTGCCTGTCCCCGTCCCACATCCCTCTACTGGTAGCAGGTTTCACCCATGGGCAGCAAACCCCCTTGTGTCAGGGGCTGCTTTAGTATCTCCGTTAATTCTCCTCCCCTTTGCAGCGTGGAAAAGCAGGAATCATTTCCCTGAAGGTGCAACAGGATGGGTGGATGGATGGATGGATGGATGGATGGATGGATGGATGGATGGATGGATGCTCAGGCAGAAAGAGGGTGAAGACCTTGGAGACAAGCTAGGATGACCCCAGGTTTGGGGGAGGGAGGCTGCCCCAAGCTTGATGCTGCTGGGAGAGGATGGGGCCTTTCCACACTCATAAGAAGCTGCTCCTGGTGTAGCATCACCGTTGTGCTTCCCGAAGGCCGATGTCCCTCAAAACCCCCAGTGTGCCATCAGCCAGAGCAGGTGATAAAGCACCTGGAGAGGGTTCAGCGGAAGGACCGTGTGTGCAGGACCAGGGGTTGGATCTTGCTAAAAGGAGCAGAGAATCCCCCGGAGGGTTTGTCTGGGGTGGAAGCAGGCACTTCTTCCTGCAGGATGATAAATTCCACTTCCCTCTCTGCCTTCTTCTGCTCTGACTTGTCCTGTGGCCACCTAAACCATTAGCTGAGAGGGGGGCAGAGCCCCTGCCTTCAGCTGCAGCTTGGGCACAGGCAACATTCTGCCTGTAATTAGCCCATCCCTGCCAGGGCACGGCCCGTTAGGGAGCACTGCTGGCCCCAGAGCACTTTGGGTTTATAACCAAGGAGTAATTAGTGACTTTGCAGCCTCGCGAGGCTGGAGGGTGGAAGACAGGGTTGGCTGCAGGTGTAACAGCCTTGCTGTGGCTGTGCGGGAGGCGGTGCCCCGGCCATCAGCCTTGGAGGCCTCACATCAAAGGGGTGCCAGAGACAAATCTGTTCCTTGCAAGGGGATTTCACAGCCAAATTTTGGGAAGCTGAAGAGAAAGCTGCTGGAGGGATGTTTTGCCCCATCCTGGGAAGTAAATCAGGGAAAGGGGAGGGGGCTGCAGAGAGGGGCAGGGGTGGCCCAGGGTGATGGCTCTGGGGCAGGGTAAGGCCAGTTGTGCCACCCGCTCCAGCCAGCACAGGGAGCTTCCCAGGGACCGGCTCTGCAGCCTCCCTGGCTGGGCTGGAGGCTCAGACACGGGGGTGCAGCCACCCCTGCCCACACACACGTGGGGGGCTGCACATCAGGAGCTTCGTGGTGGGTTTTCTTGCTTAGTACGCAAACTGAAGTGGCTTTAGAAGCTCCTGTCCTGGTGAGAGGACACTCGAGCGTGTCCAGGGCTGCCTACCGAGGGAGGCTACTGCAGAGAATAAATGTTTGCAAGAAAGGTTTGTGTGCAAGGGTGCTCTAGAATCTTCCACACATCATTTTTGGGTAAAAAAAAAAGGCTGCTCTAGAGAGCTCACCCTGGCGAGGAAGAATCCAGCTCAGAGAGGAGAGCCATGAACCATCATCGTGGCCCTAGCCCCTCCTCCAGCCAGCTGCAAGGCCTCTTCTTGCCGTGCCTCAGTTTCCCTCCCTGCTGAGGATTGTGACCCATCCTGAGGATGGAGAGCTGGGGGAGGCATTTCTCCCTCCGCTTAGGAAAACTTCAGGCTTGGGGGTCCTGATCCCACTCCAGGCCATCCTCCGCTCCCAAGAGCTGCATCCAGCTGCCTCCTGCCCTGCTGCTGGGGAAGGGGTTAGGTGGAGGGTGATCATCTCCTGCAGCTGGAGGAGGGAGGTGCTGCCCCAGGAGAGGGACCAGCCCAAGGATGCTGCCTGGGGCTCAGCAGGGCTGTGGGGTCCTTGCTGTGAGCACCGGGACCTGTCTGGTAAGGGCCAAACAGGGTGTTATTTGGACTTTCTGCAGAGGTGGGTGCTGGGGGGGAAGGTCACAGGGGGTACCTGTGGGGCAGCTGGGCCTCAGCCAGCAGACTGGCACTGTCCCACCAGCCCCAGGGTGGGTGTCCCAGCACTGGCTCCGAGTGATGGCTCAGCTCCCCAGGCCACCCAGCACAGCCTGCAGCAGGAGCTGGTTCCTGCCCTCCCTTGGTTTTCTAGGTCCCCTCCCAACAGGTGAGGGCACCAGGGATGGAAAGTGGATGGCACCTGGGTGAGGGCCCAAGGGGAGGGTCCCCATCCAGGGCTCACCTTCCCCTGCTGGTCTCACGGAATTTGGAGCACCCTGGCGATGGTCCCCTCCAAACCTCCTGGGCTCAGGTTTGGTGGCTCATATCGATGGCCAGGGGCTTGTCCCCTCCTCAGTCAGATGCTGTGGGCGGTGTCCCTTCAGCCAACGTGGGGATGGCATTTCTGAGGGGGCTTCTGGTTTTAGTGTTGGAAGACACAGAATGAGTTACAGACGCCGCAAGGTCCTGGAGCACTCAAGCTCACCCAGCTGCTTCGCTTTGCCTTCATTCAAAGTCAGCTTCTGCCAGAATTTGCCTTTTGTTTGTGTGAAAGGCTACAATAAGGTGGTTTTCTTTAAAAATAACAACACTTTTGCCCCCCCAAATGTCTATCCAACTGCACTCAGGGCCTCAGGCACTACAGAGCACCTCTTCAAGGTGGCCTTTTTCTGTGTATCTAAGGCCAAGTCCTGCAAGCATTGACTTAAAAGTGCTTAATTACCTTTTTTTCCCTCTTTAAAGTTCCAGCTCCCGAAAAGCACATGATTGCGAGGAGGTGACGTTGCTTCTGCAGAGAAAAGCACTGGTTTGGGGTAAGCACCGACAACAAAAAACACCAACAAAGAGCCTCCTCCTGTTTTCTTTCGGAACAAACCCTCATGACTCCGGCAAACAAAGTCACGCTGGTTTGTACGCCCGGGCTGGCATCAGCGAGGGCTCGATGTGAGCAGCGAGGGAAGTGAAAAAGCTTTTGCGTTTGTGTAAGACTGCAAAACCAGGTTGCCAAACAGGATATAGGCTGGGAAACCAGCTGAGCGAGGAGGCTGCGGCCAGCCGGCCGTCTTGCTCGGGTGCATCGCTTGCTAGGGCTTATAATCCTATTTCCGATAAATGGTGCTTCATCTTTTTGATGGTTTGCTGTTTATTTAGAGACTCCGCTCCGAGCGCTTTGCTGTTTACAGGAGTTTTGATGGGCTTTGAGATTTAGTTTTGCTGAAAAAAAAATTCTTCGTCAAAAATCCCCTGGCTTTGTGTCCCAGGAGCCTGGGAAAAGATTTCACAGGGCAGTGATGGGACTCTCAGCTCTGTCCTAGGAGCAAAGAGCTGCAGAAAAAGCTGGGAGCTGGGTGAGACCTCCACAGGACAGGGTTCAGCTGCAACGTGGGGAGCTCCAGCTTGTGACTACTTTCTCTAAAGAGATGAGAAGGAACTTACCCCTGTGTCCCTCCAAGTCACAGCTTGCTGGGTCCTTCTCAGCAAAGGTCACAGGGAAATTGGTCTTTCTTCCTTGGACGGGGCCCCATCACAGGTTCCCCATCGAGTTGGGGTAGCCCTGGTTTGTGGCTCCTGGAGGAAGCTTTTCCTCCCCCAGCTCTGGGCTGTGGGTGACCCAAGGGAAAACTTGGGTGAAATTTAGGCCGGCTATATGTCTAACAGGTTTTGTGTTCCCACTTGTGCCGAGCTGCCCTGTGCCACTTTTCCTGTCCTCACAATCTGCAAATTGTAGCTGCTTGGCCAGAGATCAGCCTCTTTCCCTCTGGCTTCCCGAGGTCACATATGTGCTACAAGCCTCCTTTTTTTCCCTCCATTTGTTTTTTTCCTACAGCCTGAAGTGACTTCCAGAGGATTAAAGAGTAAATTCAAACAAAACCCTTGCAGGGGTAAGTTGCTTGGGGTTTGTACCCGGTTTTATTCTGTCTGTGGGGATGCTCAGGGGCTGCCTGAGGATGCTTAGAGTAGCCTGTGCTCTGCTCTGGCAGCCCTTTCTGCTGCCTGCTGCGAGCAACCTCTCCCTAACAGATGCACAGACATCCCTGGAGCTGAAAACAACCTCCAAAATCATTTCTAAGAGCTTCCTGCAAACAGATCCTAATGCACTGCCTGTGCTGCGAGGCTTTTACTGGCTGCTCTCAGCAGTCCCGTGAGGCTGGAGGGGAATCACTGAAGCCGGGATTTCTCTGCAACCTTGAGCAAGTTCCTTGCTTCTGCTCGGTGTCGGTAGGTGTTGCAAGGTGTTATCTCCCCGTCTCTAGGAGGACACTTCGCTTCCCACAGCAGCTGCCTGGGAGAGGTGTGAGCGTGGGAGGGTGTCTTCCCAAACCAGCTGGGCAAGGAGTTGCCAAAACCAGCCCAGGTGGCACGTGGGGGAAGGGGCAAAGCTTTGCCACGTTGGCATCGAGCTACTTTAGGATGAGTTTTATCTCTGGCTGTGAAAGGCAAGAGGCAGCTGCACCCACTCCGGCCCAAATAACCCCCTGCATGTGCGTCAAGGCTGAAGGAGAGCAGGGACCTGCTTGAAATCTCTCCTTGGCTGGTTCAGAGAAGGGTTTGAAGCCACCACCGTGCCCAAGGAGAGGCCCTGCTGTGGGCTTGCCCTGCCTGCACTGGGCTGGCTCTGGTGGAGCTGGAGCCACCAGTGGGCTGAAGCTCTCCCAGGGGGATAGAGGAGGAAAATCACGGTTTGGGGTCTCCCAGGCTTCCCTTAAGGTAGGAGCAAGCGGTGCAAGGGCTGGGCTCTCCGGCCACTTGCTTTGTCAGCCTGTGGGGGGAAATGGGTGGGATGAGCCTGAGAGGGAGGATCTCAGCGTTGCAGGAGGGGCACGAGTTGGTGTTGGGCACTTTGGTGACCACCAAAGTACTGTTTGAGATGGGACTGTGAGTTCTGGCATGACAGACCTAAAGAATGATGTGTATGTGTCTATATAGTTGTGTGTGTGTATCTATAGAGGAAGGTAGAGCAGTACTACTTGGATGAAAAGTGGTTTGGGTGCAAACATCTAGACGTAGGGAGATTTGCTGTTGTTTTAATGTCTTTTAACTGTAAAGCGAAACCGTCAGTTTGGCTGTTTTGCAGGAAAAGCGTAGATATGAGTGTGTGTTGGGGACAGGGAAGAGCCAGCACAGATCCCCCTGAGCACAGTGCTGGCTGGTCTCTGCTAAAACCTTCAGCTCTGACCTCACCCACCTTGGGCACCTCCTGCCCTGTCCCAGCAGCATCCCCAGCCCATTACTGCAGAGCTGCTGGGCCACGCACACTTGTCACTGGCCTTTCTTCTCTGCATCCCCCTCGCATTTCCTCGGCTAAAGAAATCGCCTCTTCCTTGGCGGTGCAGGCAGGAAAATTCCCACCCGTTCTCCCCGCCAGCCCCTCTAATCCCTTTATGGTGTTTGCGCCGGGCTCCCCCGCGCCGACCCTGCTCTTTGCCCCATCAAACAATTTGGGCAGGAGACAGATCTCTGGGGGTTGCTCAGACCTAAACTCAGGGAGATGAATCGCTCTTGCCTGGAGCTCCACAGTCCAGTGCTCCAAGGAGATGGTTTTGGGGTTTAACACCCAGGGTGAAACTGGGGAGTTCTGAGCAGCATCCTGAATCCTGGAGGATAATTTAGAGTAAAAACCAAACTCCTCATCCCAGTATCTCTGCTTTCTGCTGTGCCTGGGGATGATTTGTCTCAGGTAGGTGTGGGCAGGGGTCTGACAGACCAGGGTCAGATTCAGGGTCTCCAGCCCCAATTCCCTGCCCTGCTGGAGCAGCTTGTAGCTGAGGTGAAGGTGTTAAAAGTCACCCTAGGAGGTAAATTAGTCCCTTTTTAACCCCTTCTTGGTAAAGTGTGTTGTGTTACCGAAGTTTTTTAACCTGAAAAAACCTGCTACAGCTTTTACTGTTACTATTAAAGCAAAGGCTTTAATAATTATCTTTGGTGTATTTTGTCAAGGCTGGAAAAGGATTGGGCTGATAAAGTCTCAAAGTCAGAGAGATAAAAACTGAAAGTATTTCAGCCCTGGCCAGATGTCCCCAGCCAGAAAAAAAAGTGCTGGGAAAGGGAACAGCACCCTCCACCACCCCCCACCCCCCTCACTGGATCCTGCAGCATCCCTCCTGGATCCCTGTGGTACCCGGAGGGCATCTCAATCACCATGATGGAGGCGATGGTTGGTCTGCACTGTAGCGATAAAGCAGGACCAGCTTCTCTTCCTGCTGCCCTTCATCTGGAGAACCCCCTCTGTGCTGTGCCACAAGCTTGAGACAGTCTTCAGCAAAGTCCTCTGGAGGTTTAATCTGCAACCTTTTGCTTCTCCAAGGACAGCCCTGGGCCCTGCTGCCTCCAGCTCCTCAGGCTGCCTGACCTTGGGCCAGTCACTGATTCCCCGAGTCGGGTGCCTCGTGGTGGTCAATATTGACCGTACCTGGTGCGGAGGGAGTGGGCAGGAACCCGCTGATTGCACAGAGCCTGGGCTTCCTGAGGGGATAAAATATTATTCAAGAGGTGTGAGGATCCAGGTGTGACTTGTGGCTGGTGCTATTGGTCCAACACAGAGTTCATGTTGGAAATAGAGTGTGGTGAGGTCAGAGATCCCAAGAGAAAATGAAGGAATGTCCAGTGCTGTACGGTAGAAATACTCTCTATTACTGCCTAAAATCTCTTTTGAAGCAAAATAATTTGGTGAGGCACCTCAGCTGTGGTGTTTGGGCAGGGATGGGACCCTGTCCTTGTGTCTGCAGGCTGGTGTCACCCCTGCTGCCCCTGAACAGCCGAAAACAAATGGTGTTTGCCCTCCCAGAGCCGGCTGGGCTTTGGCCAGGTGAGGGATTATTGGTGTTTATTCTGCCTTCTTCACTTGGGTATTTTGATGCTCAGTGGTTCCAGCTGCTCTGCTCCCCAGACCAGACAACCAGTGAGGATTAACAGCCTGAATTTGGTTTTGTTTCTCCAGGGGTTTGAGCCCCCTTGCACCTTGGGGTGTTTCTGCAGAGCTGGGCACATCCGGGAGGGAAGCCGGGGCTTTCACTGGGAATAAAAGGAGGCTCTCACATACCCAGCTGGCTCGAGGTGCAGGGTCTTGGTTGAACCCTGGCACCTCACATGAACACGCTGTTGCTGGTCCTGCTGTCTGCCATGAAATACACAACATATAGGGCTCCAGAGAGGTGCTCACCTCTCCCCGGGTGTTTGTGATGCTTCCCAAGGGAGCCAGATCCATCTCCACCCTTCCTGCTTTTCGTGAAAGCTCAACATCAGCCCCTGCTTTGCCAGCCCCAAGGTCGGTCCCACGGGCTCCAGCTCCCCGGGCAGAACGGCGATGGGTGCGCGGGGCCAAGGCACCTGGCCGAGCTGTGGACACCTCCGTCACTCGGGCTGGTTTCTCCGTGTGTAGCAACACCTCCGGGAACCGCTGCTGCTGGGCTGCACACCCAGGGGTACGTTTCCTCCTGCGCTGAGCTGCCGCCTCGCTTGGGAGGATTTCCAAGCAGGAATGAGGAAATGATGAGCGTTGCAACCACATTCATGGATATGTCCCTAAAAAACCCCAGAGAGGGAGGTGGCTGCTTTCGAGCTGCACCCCGGGTTCAGCTACAGGAGACCCTGCACATCACCCGAGCAGCGTCAACGCCACGGGTGACACAGAGGAGTCCTGGGCAGCTCTGCCAACGCCACGGGTGACACAGAGGAGTCCTGGGCAGCTCTGCCACCGCTGCCCCGGGGAACCTCGGGCACGTCCCCGGGTGGCGGTGTCCTTCGCAGGAGCTCTGCTCGGGACAGTGCCCGTGGGCAGTGGGGTGGGTGACGTCCGGTCTGCCCACAGCCCACTGCCACTGATGTCACCACCCAGGGACCAAAATTGCTAATTAAGCTTCTCTTCTCCCCCTGCCAATCTCATTTCCTGGTTCTTGTGCAATCGCCGATCCTTTCGGGTTTCTTCCTGGTTGTTGATCTGCCTGAGGGACCAAAACACCTTCAGAAGCAAAACAGAGCCGGGAGTTTGGGGTCAGTGCCTGGGGAGGAGGTGTGATGGGGGAGCACTTGGTGAGTCAGAGCCCGGCGAGGAGGTGTCCGGGGTGGGGGGGGGGAAGCAGCAACCGTGAAGAGGGTTTTTTTTTTAACTGCTCCAGTGCAGACGTTTTAGTGTTTTGCAGTAAAACATTCCTGGGGGTGAGTCAGGCAGCCGCAAGCATGACTCTGCCTTAAGGACGGAGGAGAATTAGCAAACCCCTCAACTGCTTTGGAGCCCGGTGGTGCTTTAAAGCCTCGCCTTCTCTTGTAATACTGAAAAAGCTGCTTGAATATTGGGGCTGGAGAGTCGTGGTGTGCTCACCTGGCAGGGTTTGCTGGGGGGTTGTTTGAAATCCTGCCCTCCTCCCAGAGAAAAAATATCGCCGTGTTTGAGATAAGAGCCGGGAGGCGCCGGCTGTTTGCCCTGCTCGTGTGCTGGCACCTCGGGGATCTGGCTGCTTGAATGGGAGCCCTGTAATGCACTGTCTGTGGAAAGCAGAGAAGGCAGCGGCCCGTTTAATTAATCTAATTGAGATCTGAGTTCGGCTCGATAGCTGGAAATTGCTGCGATATTGAAATAATCTGCGCCGATTCCCACCCGTTGGCGTGGGGTTTCTAGCTGACTAAATCAGAGCAGAGCTGTTGCTGTGCGTGGATAGTTCTGGAGTTTAAAGGTACTTAACTATGCCCCGGTGCTTAAAAATGTGGGGAAAAAAATGTACTTTAGCTCAACAGTTTATAGATGTGAGGGGCTAAAGTGGGTGATTTTCGTGTTTCCCCAGGAGCTCGCCCTGCAGCCGTCAGCCTTTCCTTCAAAGCACCGACACCCGGGAGGCAAACGCAGCTCAGCAGCCCTGAAGGGCTGAAGCTGGACGGGCAGGAGCCATCCCTGGGTTGTCCAGGGCAGGGAGGGGGGGACAAGGCTGCCAAGCACCTGGTTGCCCATGTCCCCAGGTGTTTGCTTGCCCCAGTCCCCAGGGATCTGGTTGACTTGGTCTCCAGGGATTTGATTGCCCTAGCTGGTCTCCAAGGATATGGCTGCCCATATCCCCAGGGGTTTGTTTGCCCCAGTTCCCAGGGATTTGGTTGCCCTGTCCCCAGTGGACCGATTGCTCTCATCCCCAGGGATCTGATTGCCCCAGTCCCCAGGGATCTGGTTGACTCCATCTCCAGGGATCTAATCGCCCCAGTTGGTCCCCGGGGATCCGGCTGGCCGTATTCCCAGGGGTTTGCTTGCCGCAGTTCCCAGGGATCTGGTTGCCCTGTCCCCAGGGGATGATGGCTCTCATCCTCAGGGATTTGGTTGCCTACGAACCCATGGCCGGGCAGGCACCCCGATCCCTTTCCAGGCATCGCACCTCCACAGGGCACGGTCCCTGCGAGGCTTTTGGGGCTCCCGTGTCGGAGGGTAACCCTACAAAACCGAGGTGCTGGGAGGCACCGAGGGCACGTGCAGCACGGGGGGCAGGAAGTGGTAAATCCGATTTTCAGGGAGTATTACCTGTTATCTCTTAGTAAATAACGACTTGTTAACTTGTTATTGTTTAATAAAGTGCTATGTTTAGCCGTCTGATACTTACTGGTTTTCATAAGTGATGTTTTAATAAGAACTAAAATGATCCTCAACATCTGGCAGTGGTNGGGGGTCGGGGCGGCTTATTTTTTGGGGTGGAGCGGGGGATTGCTTTTTAAAATAACCATCGGGAGAAACGAGCCGAGGGCGCTGCCGCCACGCTCATCTGCGCGCTCTCGCAGGGCCGTCGCCATGTCGGTGTCACACAGCTCCAGGCTGAACAAGCTGGTGCGGGAACAGTACATGAAGCTGCCCCAGGATGGGCTGGTGCAGGTCACCTATGTCTGGATCGATGGCAGCGGTGAGGGCGTGCGCTGCAAGAGCAGGACCCTCGATAAGGAGCCCAAGAGCATCGAAGGTAACGACGCTGCTTATCCCTCCGGATGATGGTTGGCGTGGTGGAGGGGTCCCCAGCATCGCTGGGCAAAAGTTTTGGGGTGCTTTGGGTTGTGGGAGTCGGCACTTGCTGTCCCAGGTTGGGTGGCACACCAGCGATCCCTGCTGCAGCTGTCTCGTGGGCTTGTATCGAGTGGCAGGGTAAATACCTGGCCTGCGTTGCTGCGGTTTGGTTAATCCATAATCTCTGTCATTAGTGCTGGGTGGGAAGGGCAATATGAGATCCTCACCCCTTTCCACTGGGCAAACAGGCGGAGATACGTTGGCATCCGGATGGGGTTTGGCAGAGGGAGATGAAGTGGCCGGGGCTGATTCTGCCTGTGCGCTGTTGGTGCTGGGGCGGGGTGAACACACTGCTGCTTGGGGAGAGCTCCGACGATGTGCAAAAAAACATTGGTGGCCATCGTCCCCATGAACTCGGAGCCCTCTGGGCGCTCCATCCTGGGTCTAACCCACCAACACTTGGCACAGTCTGTATCAGAACTACCTTTTCCCAATCCCTCTCCCCACACTGTTCCCTTCCTGCCTCACAGACGTCCCCGAGTGGAATTTCGATGGCTCCAGCACGGCGCAGGCAGAGGGTTCCAACAGCGACATGTTCCTGGTGCCCGTCCGTATGTTCAGGGACCCTTTTTGCCTGGACCCCAACAAGTTGGTGCTCTGCGAAGTGCTGAAGTACAACAGGAAACCCGCAGGTGAGCACCTCCGATGTGCACCCCCTGGCTCCCCGGGGACACCCACTTAATATTTAGGGAACCATCTCTCCGAGGGGCTGCTCACTTTGGACCACTGGCTCTGGGGAGCAGCTTGGCACTGAGCGCTTGGCCCGAGGCTCTGAAATTCAAGTGCTGGTGGCGGTGGTTGTTTGCAGGAACCTGTTTTAGTGGCGCAGGGCGAGGAAAAGAACAGCGAGACGTGGAGCTCGTGGCACTCGTCAAGTCGAGCGCGCTGAAGGCGTTGCCCGGTTTTTGAGCCCGAGCACGCCCAGCCCCTGGGGCTGAGGGGTTACCACAGGGGAGCTGGGAGCGACAAGGGGGGTTTAATGTGGTGGATTCATGGCCTCATGGATGGGCAGCTGCAGAAAAGGAAGGAGAAGGCGCTGGGACGTCACGGGCTGGCTCGGGGTGACCTTTTGCAAGCAGCCCCGGAGCGCGCCGGCGCACGGTCTTATCGCCGCAGGCAGAAGTCTGCGATCCCAGAGTCTGTCCTGCCCGTCTGATAAAGCCCCAGATGGAGGAGGGGGAGCTGGTTTGCAG
Organism: Baryphthengus martii; assembly: GCA_013396935.1. Lineage (NCBI taxonomy): Eukaryota > Metazoa > Chordata > Aves > Coraciiformes > Momotidae > Baryphthengus > Baryphthengus martii. Next base: position 150,816 of record VWZK01010809.1, on the reverse strand, counting down.
GGACACAGCGAGGGGCTCCCTGAGGGGTTATTTCCTACCGAATAAGTGGTTATTTGCTGGAAAAGCGAGGTCACGTCCCTACAGGGAGTGTGGGGGAGGGAGAGGGCATCTGCAGGGTGATGCACACATCTGCTGGGAGAGGAGAGGCTGCGGGCAGTGATGGTGAAAGACGGGGTTGGTTCCTCTTCAAACAGCGTCATGCCTTTCAGCCGTAGGGGAAGCGTCTTGGTTGAGATTCCTGCCCTGCAGCTCCTCTGCTGGAGCAGTTTGTAGAGAGAGCTGCTGGCCCTGGAGCTCCTGGGGCTGGAGCTGGGGCAGAGAGCTCAGCCCAGAGCCCTGTGACGCTCTGCAGATGAGGGCTGCACCCTATGGCTCTTCCCAGCGTGGGTCTCCACAGGCTGCGTGGGCTCTGCGAGGGGGTAACTGTCCCCCTGCCCTCTCCCATCAGTGCAGGGCAGATGTCACTGCTCCTCTCCAGTTCCGCACTCTGGGCGGATGTCGTAGCTGCTCTGGGGCCTTTCATTGCGATTTAAAGACAGAATTTGCAGCCTGGAGGCTGCCTGTCCTGTGAAAACAGTTTTTCAGCCTTCTTTTCCCCCACTGGTGGGTCCGAGCTCTCATTCCTCTGCCTGGCACGTTGTGCCTGTATCAGGGTGGTTCTCTGGTATCCGTATCTTCCTGGCAAAGCCCCAGTTGCCCTGAGCGTCCCACAAGGGACCGAGGCAGGGCCAGCCAGCCTGGATGCTGACCAAGGACATGCAGATGGAGAAAGAGAAGGATAAATAAGTTGAGGCTGCTAGAAAGAGGATGGAGGTGAAGTAGTGATGGGAGATGTATAGTCCCTATTCCCAGATCTGTTGGATACCTGTAGGACAGGGCTGGGCTCCTGGTCTCTCGATGTGCAAGAGGAGGATGTTCATGGACCATCAGTGGTGGTTTGGTGACTGGGCTAATTAACCCCCTGGGCTGATGCTGTGGGGATGGAGTAGCTCTGCAAGGAGGAAACCGGTGAACGGGGAGTGTTGCAGGAAGCAGGGCTTTGCTCACCGGTTTCCTTAAGGCTTCTGTAGGAAGCACTCGGCAGGCGCACGGTTCTAATCCAGACCTCCGCTCCCAGAGACCAACCTGCGGCACACGTGCAAGAAAGTCATGGATTTGGTTAAGGACAGCCACCCCTGGTTCGGGATGGAGCAGGAGTACACACTGCTGGGCATTAACGGCCACCCCTATGGCTGGCCCGACAACGGCTTCCCCGGTCCACAGGGTAAGAGCTCCCTCCCTTCCCCGACCCAACTGCTACCCTCAGTGCCCACCCTGCTGCTGTGGAAAGTATCCCATCCCCGACCGCAGGTGCGGCTTTCCCATCACAGCTGACACCGGGCAGGAGCCAGGATGAGGTCAGGAGCTGTTGGCCGAGAGTGCTGAGTGCCCCATGGCTGCTGGGAGCTGACCGGCAGTGCCGCTCCCGCCGGACCCTGGTTGCACAAACAGCTCAGCTGCACGACTTGTTTGGCGAGGGCTGGAGAACTCGGCTGGAGAAACCTCCTCCCCATGGTTGTTTGGGAAGGAGCCGGCACCTTGTGCCCTCCTGCAGCCGGGAGCGAGCTCCAGGGCCTCAGCTGCCTCCTGGGAGAGGGCCAGGGGTTTCCCAACCTGACTTAATCAGCCTTTTGTGGGGATCGGCCGCTTTCAACATCTCCCTTCCCCCAGGCGGGGAGAAGGTTTTCATCTGACCTTCTTGAATGAGGAAGAGCTGTATAAAACTGCGGCGAGTTGAATTTTCTAGCCGTGAACAATGTTGGCTGTTGTCAGAACAATCTTGGATGCTTGATGTGCTCCGAGGGTCAGCAAGGTGCCGCAGGGCAGACCAAGCCAAGCTCTCCTTATCTCCTGGCCACCTCCCAGCTGATGCATTACAAGTCCTGTTTAACTGCCGAGATAAGGCTGAGGTTGCACAGATGATTTGCTCGGCACCTGATCCTGGAGTAGGGACTGGGGGCTCGATGCACCCTGGAGGGCAGCGCCATTTAATTCCCAGGCTGGTACCTGGGAGCGGTGGGATTATGCTGCAGTGCTGTTGTGGCTCCCAAAAGCTTGACTTGGGTGGTGACTTCTCTTTCTTTTCTAGGCCCCTATTACTGCGGGGTTGGAGCAGACAAGGTGTACGGGCGGGATATCGTGGAGTCCCACTACAAGGCATGTCTCTACGCGGGGGTGAAGATCTGTGGCACCAATGCAGAGGTGATGCCCTCCCAGGTACGTGTGGATGGCCCCTCACAGTCCCCTCATTCCAGTGATGCTTCTGAGTTATTGCGAGGCTGGAAGAACCTGGCTATGCCGGGATGCCGAATCCAGTGACTCCCCACATTGGTTTTGTCTAGATGGGAGCAGTTGCCCTGCTAGGATGAAAATGTACACATCTGACGTTTCTCCTAACTCACTCCCACGTGCCAATCCCCGCTTTTTGGGGCAGGCAACAGAAACTGCAGCCAAGCCAAACCGCAGGCGAGCTCCTCACACAGCTCACCCTGAGCTCTGGCAGCCCGTGCGGAACTGGGTGCTTCCCTGCGCTTTCCTTCCCCTGTGGAGCAGGGATGCAGGGGACAGCAGGAGCTGGGACAGGCTGTGGGAGCAGCACGTGGAGCGATGGGTGTCTGCGTCCTGCTTCTCCACCCTGGGAGCTGGGAAGCTCCGATGGGACATGGCCTTGGGGGGCGGCTGGGGAGGATTTGGGTTTATTTAGGAGTTAGCAGGAAGGAATCCCTGATTGCATTAGGCGGGTGGCCAGACTGGCCGGCGGCGATTTGGCCCCGCAGCCTCCCAGTCGCCGACTCCCGTGCTGCTGATGTGGCGGCGATAACTGGGGTGCTTATCTGCAGTGTAGCTGAGGCAGGACTTTTAATGACCCTGCTGTTTGCCCTGACTTTTCCAGGGTCCTTCTTGGCCGCTCCATCCTGGGCTCAGGCTCGGGCCCGGCCAGGCCATGCCAGCAGCTGCGGATGTGTCACCCTCTGCTTAGTCACCGTGGGTGGTGCAACTTCGGCTCTGGCTGCAGAAGGAGTAGCCCTGGGAAGGACTAACAGGCTCCTCATTTGTCCCCTGCCCTGTTTGTGGTGTGGGCTGGGGGATCTTCCACACCAGCAGCTCAGAGGCAGGCGGGGTGCTTATTTACCTCTGATTTGATTAAACCCCCTCTGATTTCCTCTATTTAGTCCCGAGCAGTTTGTTCCCATTTTTTTTGCGTGCCAAAGCTGTATTGTTGCTTAACTCGATGTTTCCCACCCCTGCTGCCGATTCCCAAGGGGGAAAGCTCAGCTGTACCCCCGGCTGGCAGCCCTTGCTGGAGGGTGGCAGGGATGTGCTGGCTGGGAGGGCACGAACCTGCCCTTCCTCACTGCTGCATCTGCTTGGTCTTTCCAGTGGGAATTCCAGGTGGGCCCGTGCGAAGGCATTGAGATGGGGGATCACCTCTGGATGGCTCGGTTCATCCTCCACCGCGTCTGTGAGGACTTTGGGGTTGTGGCTACTCTGGACCCCAAACCGATGACCGGCAACTGGAACGGCGCCGGGTGTCACACCAACTACAGCACCGAGGAGATGCGGAGAGAAGGGGGTCTCAAGTGAGTCCTGAGGGGTTCCCTGCGATGTACCTGGGAGGTTTGAGGTGTCCCTGGCCATGTGGCAGCTCCCCATAGCACATGTGTCTCTCTATCTGGGTGGCTGCACCAGACAGGGCTGGGGATGTCCCAGCTCATTTTATTTTCAAAGCAGCTGGTCGTAGGAGGGTGTCCCCTGGGCTGTCCTCAACCCTGCACAGAAGGAGGCGGTGACAGCCTGGCTGTGAGGACACCTCCCAAATGGCAAACCCAAGCCCGTTCTCCTCTCCCACAGACACATCGAAGCTGCCATCGAGAAGCTGAGCAAACGGCACGACTACCACATCTGCGTCTACGACCCGCGGGGCGGCAGGGACAACTCCCGGCGGCTCACCGGCCACCACGAGACATCCAACATCTTCGAGTTCTCCGCCGGCGTGGCCAACCGAGGCGCCAGCATCCGCATTCCACGCCAAGTCGGCCAAGACGGCTACGGCTACTTTGAGGATCGGCGACCGGCAGCCAACTGCGACCCCTACGCGGTCACCGAGGCCATCATGAGGACGACGGTGCTCAATGAGACCGGGGTGGAGACCAAGGACTATGCTGACCACTGAGGCCGTGGGGTGGGTGGAGGTTTTCGTTTCTACACTAGCTTCTCACGTGGGATTTGTGCCTGTGCGGTGTCCTCGGCTGCAAGCTCAGACTCTTTAGGAACCTCGCTTCTGGTTTTGTGACACGTTGCCTTAGCAATATATCTATTTTATAGCAGGAGGGAGGGGCTCAACCTATTTTCTCAATCCCTTTTTTTTCTGGTTCTTGGTTTTAGGTCATATGAGGGGAGGTTTTTTTAAAACTTGGATTGAATTTTTTTCCTGATGGACTTTACACTGTGATGTACATAGATCCCGCCATGGGAGCTGCAGCTGCTGCTGTTTGCACCTGGGGAGGGCGGGTGCTTTTTTTCCATATCTCTGTTGCAAGGAAATGATAATAAATAACTTTCCAGGCTGCCTGGCAGCTGGGTTATGGTGCGGCGGGTGCATTTTTCTGTAGCTCCTAGAGCTCCGTGAAGGATTTAATTCAGGTCTGGCTGATGGCTTGCAGCCTCTGAGCAGCCTGCACTGGCCCTGGGCAGAGGTTGGAAGAGCGGAGATGCTGGAGGATCCTTGGGGTGGGTACCTGTGCTCGGTACTGGTGAGGCTGCACCTCGAATCCTGGATTCAGTTTTGGGCCTCTCACTCCCAGAAGGACCTTCAGGGGCTGGAGCGTGGCCAGAGAAGAGCAACGGAGCTGGAAAAGGGTCTGGAGCAGGAGTCTGGTGAGGCGCAGCTGAGGGAGCTGGGCTTGTTCAGCCTGGAGAAGAGGAGACTCAGGGGAGACCTTCTTGCTCTCCACAACTCCCTGACAGGAGGCTGGAGCCAGGGGAGGTTGGGCTCTGCTCCCAAGGAACAAGTGACAGGGCTTAGAGCAAGTGGCTTCAAGTTGCCCCAGGGGAGGTTTAGGTTGGAGCTGAGGAACAATTTCTTCCCCTCCAGGGTTGTCCAGGCGTAGCCCCAGCCCAGGCTGCCCAGGGCAGGGCTGGAGTCCTCATCCCTGGAGGGGTCTCCAAGCCGTGGAGAGGTGGTGCTGAGGGACAGGGGTTAGTGGTGCCCTGGCAGTGACAGCTTAACAGTTGAGCTTGATGACTGTAAACGTCTCTTCCAACCTAATCGATACTGTGTGATTCTCTGTTCTCTGCCGGCAGCCGAAAGGCCATCTTCTTCCATCGTGATCCCCCGAAAGGCAAACAGAGCGACGCAGGCTGAGCAAACAGCGGCCGGGGCAGCAGCTGGCCGGCGTTTACACAGGGTGTGCGCTGCTGAGTCAGCAAAGCCATCCGGGTGCTGGGCACAGCGGGTGGCCCCCGCTCTGGGGATACCTTCGGGTGAGGGAGGGGAGCCTGGGGACATCCCCCTGCTGCACCCCTGGGTGATGTCACCACAGGGACGTGGTGCCACTTCTTGGATTGGATTTTCTTTACAAGGAGGGGGTTGTAGGATTTATTGAAGGAATAAAACCCCCAGGTAGGATGTTCCCATGTAGATGAGGCGTCAACGGCTTCTCAATGGCTGGGCCCTTGAGGCCCCTCCATGCTGCCACTGTGGGGAGGAGCTGGGTGTGAGCACAGGGCACAGTTCTCTGGTCCCAGAGACACCTTGAACAGGCAGGTCAGGTCCGTGGGACAGACCTGCAGGATGTGACCCAGCTGCAGACACCCATAAAGGGGTTACCTGGAGGTGAGGGGAAGCAGCAGCATGAACAACCAGGGGCCGTCATGGCCACTCCAGTGCAGTCATGGGGATTTTGAAACTGGTTTTATCGTAGAATCATAGGATGCAATGGGTTGGAAGGGACCTTTAAAGGTCACCTAGTGCAGGTTTATGTTTATCTTTGAATCCGACACAGGTGACGAGCTGAAATGGAGGAGCCTGAGCCCCTCCTGCAGGTCACGGTGCTGCCAGCGGAGCAGGGAGCGAGGGCAGCGGGAGCTGGGGAGGTGGCCGTGCCTGGACCACAAACAGCCAGGAGCTCAGTGTCGCTGAGCTGAGCAAGAATAAATGTAACCCAGTTCTCACCCTAGGAAGGACATATTTTCCTTCCAGAAATGGGTGTTCAGGATGTCTAATGTTTTTCATCAAAACCACGACACTGTCTTGTTTGCTCCCCATTTCTATGATGCCTTTAATGGGTGATTTGAGCACTGGGACAGCGACTGGTGGATGCAGCTGGAAAATCAATAAAGAACTAAATCTGGAGCAGGAAGACTGTTTGTTTCCCTTACTGAACCAGTGGCTTAAAGTATTCCAGCTCTCAGCATACTGTGCTGTACAGCCCTTCCCTAAATTTGGGAAGTCGTGTGAGTCCGCATTGCCAACCTGGAAACATCTCTGGCAGGACACAGCATCGTGGTACATCCAGACACTTTTCCTATGTCTCACCCTGAGATTCCCCTCTGATAAAGGACCCTCCTCTTCAGTGGAGGACAGTGAAGCTCCAGAGGAGATCCAGGGACTCACCCAAACCCACAGCTGGGGCTTTTCCTGCACTGGGATCAGCCCCGGCTGCCGTTTGCTGGGGACACTGCCTGTCTGTCCCCATGTGGCTGAAGCTTCTGCGTGCTGAGACACTTCCATCGTATCCTTTCCCAAAATACAGATCTCCTTGCTTGTACTTTTCAAGGTGAAAATAAGCCAGAAAGCATATGTTGGATGTTGTGGTTTTTTTAAAGCAGGAGTGATTCCCACCCACAGAGCCTGTGGCACAGAGGAAACAAGGACACCAGCAAGTTCCCACTGCCTGGCTGGTGTGGAAATGCAAGATTTGGTAAAGGTGGATGTGTCTGTCCAGCAGGTGAGGGTGTAGGGTGCTCCTGGGGGGTGGAACTGGTCAGAGCCTAACAAAAAAAAGGCACTTGTGTTGAGGAGCTTCCCAACATCACCCACCCAATGCTCTTTTAGAGACAAGACCATCTACTTTGTTTTTTTCTGATAATTTTTCTGTGTTTGCCACTGTCAAAGGTGGGTTGTTGGGTTCAGCCAGCAGAGCAGGCACTGGGGATAGAGACAGCTCTTGGTCTGAAGCTTTAGGCCATGGGTTGGGGACACTATTGTCATCCCCATCCAGAGGGTGGACAGTGCCAGGAGGAGACTGTAGAATTGTAGAATGGTTTGGGTTGGAAGGGACCTTCAAAGGTCATCTAGTCCAACCCCTCTGCAGGGAACAGGGACGTCTGCAACTAGAGCAGGTTGCTCAGAGTCCAGAAGATGCACCAGCAGATGCATCACCTGGATTGTGACCAGTGGGAGCAGGGCTGGGACCACCGGGTAGAAGCCACCGCAGGACCGAGCTGCTGCAATTCAAGTAATCCTCATCCAGGGGCTTTCCCGACGGAGCACCCGAAGGAGACTGTGATTGAGGGGACGAGGATGAATCACCGCGGCCCCTCCCTCGCTGGAGGTCGAGCCGCAGGTCCTGCGGCTGGGGAGCAGGAGGCGGTTTGGGGTTTGGAAGCACTTCTTGGGGGTTTGCTGCCCTCCGCAGGCACAGACACACATAGCACGGAGCAGCCCTGCCCGCCGACGGGGAGACCTGCTCCCCATTCCGGTTCTCGCCCCGCTCCCCCTCNAAGAGTGTGGAGAAGACAGCTGACAATAGTCTTGTTTCTGAAACATCGTTGGGTGGATGATGTCTGGACACTCTTCAGCACAAGCTCCGTTTTTTTTTTTTTAAGCTCGGACCATGCCCAGCCCCTAGGAGCACCCTACACCCTCCCCTGCTGGACAGACGCACCTGCCTCTAACAAATCTTGCATTTTCACACCAGCCCTCACAGACGGCGGCAAATAAATATAAATAACCCTTTGGGCTCTTTCCCGTGCCCATCCCACTGCTCGGCCGGAGGCACGGAGCTGGGTGCTGCCAAGGGGTGCGTTACCCCTCGGGACAGTTGTCCCCGGGGCTGTGGCTCAGCAGATGGACAAGTGGCTCTGGTGGGCTGCCAAGATGGGACACACGAAGACCAGGTGTCCACTGTGGGCCCTTCCTTCATTCCCCACCATCAAGCACTCAGGGAAGGTGCTGCAGAAGGGGACACCCAGGGTGAGCGAGCGCTGTGACCACCCTGGCATAGGGAGTGACAGCGCGGGTGCTTGCAGGGCTCTCTGTCTTTAAATCTCTTTTTATTGCTATAAATTCCATTACTTTGAATTCAGTTAAGGCCTTCAGGATTAATTTTTTTTCCGAGCCAGTTATAAAAAGGACATTAGAATTCCAATTCTGGTGATAACAATAGCATTACTCAAAGCCGCTGGCCAGAAGTGGGGAGCTCTGGGTAGAATAAAGACCTAAACTAAAATGTCAATAATAACTTCTTTTATCCCCTCCCTGTCTTCCAGCCTGAACAATCTGCTTGGACCTCTCTATCTTAATGAGCATTAAAATGGTTTCAAATTAGATCTACAGAAAATTGAATTTTTTTTTCCCTCAGAAGCTTAGTCTGGCCTTTAAATGCCAGTGTTCATATTTTGGTTTTGTATAAGAGCATCTTTGATCTCAAAGGCTCTCAGCTCCTGGAGAGATACGGCTCATTACCAGCAATTTGTTGATGTTGAAACGCAGCCGCAACTGGAGGGGGACAAGCATCACACCGCGGCACCCGACGTGCCAGGAGAAGAGTTAGGGAGGAATTTGGCCAGAGGGTGCTTAGTCCTGCCCCCCCAGCAGTCCTGTGCAGCTCTTCTGGGCTGAGCCTTGCTCCCAGGGAGTCCAGCTGGCAGGTACATAGGTCATAGAATCACAGAATTGTTTTGGTTGGAAGAGACCTTTACGATCATTGAGTCCAACCATTCCCCCAGCACTGCCAGGGCACCACTAACCCCCTCCGGGGATGGGGACTCCTGGGCAGCCTAGGCCAGGCCTGGACAGCCCTGGAGGGGAAGAAATTGTTCCTCAGCTCCAACCTAAACCTCCCCTGGGGCAACTTGAGACTATTTCCTGTTGTCCTGTCACTTATTCTTTGGGAGAAGAGCCTGACCTCCCCTGGCTCCAGCCTCCTGTCAGGGAGTTGTGGAGAGTGAGAAGGCCTCTCATGAGCCTCCTTTTCTCCAGGCTGAACAAGCCTAGCTCCCTCAGCCGCTCTCAGAAGACTTGTGTTCTAGAGACCTCACCAGCTCTGTTAACCATCTTTGGACACACTTCACCCCACCAAGGCTGGTGCTGGGCTTGCAGTCAGGTGCTTTCAGTTCAGTTTGGTCCCTAAGAGTATGGGATAAAAGAGCCCCAGCAGCCCAGCCTGAGCTCCAGGTGGGCTATTCAGGGAACCTCCAGGGACAGCAGTGTCTTGCTGATAGGGTGTTGGAGCTGGTGACCTGGCAATGCCTGGTGGGTTTTCTCAGCTCTGTGACCAACCCGTGGCATCACTGCTGCTATAAACCCTCTCCACAGCGGAGCGTGGGGCTCAGTCTCTGGTGCTGTGCAGGACAGGGGTCATGCTGGCTGCCCGAAACCTGCTGCTCGCTCACTGCTGGGAAGACAGAGCAATTACACTTTCCAGGAAAGCCCGTTGCCATGGCAGGGCACTGGGAGCAGACGGTCATTTACCTCATCCACCAAACCATGGGGGTTTAGTCTGGCTGAGGAGAGGGGAGTAAGATGGGCCCAGCAGCTGCAACAACACCTCCCGGCTGCTTTGCCTCGAGACGGTGTGAAGCAGAGCAACGCGATGCCCCATGGCAGCCCCCACAGCCTGGGGGGTGTTTGTGGGGGAACTGGGGATGAAAAGCTTCATGGTGAGGGGCTGGGGGGTAAGTTGGGGCTTGTGCCTGGGTGTAAGAGAAGCCAATGTATCGGCCCTTCTGCTCCTGGGAGAGGAGGTGGCAGAAGATGTTGTGGTGCAGCCTCATGTCCCCATCAGCCTCCAGAGCACTGTCCCTGCTTGTCTCAGCCACGCTGGGCTGGGCAGAGAGTCGCCGGTGCCCCGGTGAAGATGGAGCAGGGTCTGCCCTGGTACTCCCCACAGCAATGGGAGCTGCTGCTTCGCGTGGACAAGGCTCTTTCATAGAGCTGTGCTGTGAAATCCACAGCAGCAATTTGATGGTTGGCTTGAGAAAGGTCTGTAAAGAATCCAGCTCCCCCAGGTGGCCCTAGGGCAGCCTCCACAAATGAGTCCTTAACGTCCTGTAGCGGCCACCTCTGCTCACCCCAGCACCTTTCCTGAGCACCCAGCCCTAGTGATGGGTGAACAGGGCCAGGTAAGCTGTCAGAAGCATCCTACCAGCTGGGGGCTGCATGGGAGCTGGTGGAGGGGCTGGAGCTGCACAGGAGGTCAGGGCACTAACAGGCTTTAATGGCCCTGACCAGCACCACCTGGAGTCCCAGCCTATGAGCCCTAGGGTGGTCCATTTAAGCTCTGCCAGGGCCACCAGTTCTAGTCTGGGTTGTATAGAGGAGTGTTGGTTGACTGGACCCAGGGACTGATTCTCAGCTTGATCTGTCTTGTCACTGTAAGCCTGCTTAGAAGATCACCAGGCTGTATCTCACTCTGGTTGCCCTCACTGAGCCTGAACTGCAGGTTGACTTTCTGGCTTGATTTTAGACCTGCCTCACTGGGGAGAATTTTCCCAATGGTCTGGACTCCTGGTTGAACACTTCTGCCACTTCTGGATCTGCCATGCTTGGGAGCAGAGGGATGAAGTCCTTGCCGGTGAGACTCTGGCCTGTAGCTGTGGTGTCTTTTCTGGCTTCCTGGATCTTTGGGAGTGCCTGGCCCTTGCTGTGTCCTAATGGGGTGAGGGGTGGGGTGTACAGGAGGAAATAGCATGTTGGAAGAGGGGGGGCTATATGGTACAGGTGTTACAGGGCAGTGTCTGCTAGCATGGAGCAGGACAATCTCTGTGGTGCCCCTTGCCCTGCTTGCAAGTGCTTTTGCAAGGTCCTTGGAGGCTGGTGGTACCCACAACTGGAGGGCCTGGTGCAGAGGAGGAAGGTGACACTGTGTGGAGTGGTTGAGCTGTGAAGCTGCAGCTGGTTTCTCAGGCACTGCTGGTGGGGGATGTGAACTTTGCACCCGCGGGCACAGGAGCAGCTCGGTCGGTGGTACCGTCCCTGTTGTGCCACCTTTCGAACCGTCGTTGTGTGTCTGTTTGGTTAAAGGAGGCTGGGATGTGGCCTTGGCATTTGCCGGGCTTTAGAGACGGGGACAATAGCCTTCCATTTTCTCTGACTGCCCTTGGGGTGGGAGGACGTGTCCTCTGCATTGCCGTAAAGTCGTTCTCTTTTTTTCAAGCCCGTTTTGCTTCAGCTCCGCAGCTCCTGCGGGCGCTTGGGTTGCAGCAAGGAAGGCGAGTGGTGAAATTATGACAGCAGAGCCTTCCAAGAGAAGGAGGGACAGGTTGAGCTGTAGCTGTGCTGTGGTCAGGCAAGTGGCTGGTGGAGAGCTGAATGAAATCCAACTGAATCGATTTCTTCTGGTGCCGCTCGAGCCTGATAACTGTGATAGCACAAATCGAATGCATTTGCTGGCCTTGATTCACATCATGGGAGGTGCTTTCGGCAGCTGAAATGTTGATGCAAGGCAGGTTTTAGGAGGACTTTGTAAAAATAGCTGTAAATAGAGCTGGGCCTGGAATATTTGCCCATGGGAGGAGCATGCAAAGGTGAGGGGTGTTGTTGGGAAACAGAGCTGCTAGAGAAAGAACTGGTTTCCTGCTAAACCACCTCAAGCCCACAGGATACGGAGAGGATGAGGAAATACAACTGTGATGTTGTAGTTCAGGGTGAGTCAAAGAGGTTCTGACGGATTCGGCAGCAGCTGATCTGTAAGGGAAACTGCAGCCCTGAGGAGAACAGTGAAATAAGATCAGTTGGGGGAGATTTGGCCAGGATGACTCTGTCTCCTCCAAGGAGCTTCGTCCGGGCCATGGAACCACACTGTGCCTGGGATGTTTCCACCTCACTCATGTCACAGAGAACTGAAATGTGCTGCTAGCAGTCATCCTGGCTGTATTAATTCAGGTATACCATGTCTATTCCCTCTTTGTCCTCAGCCAAGGGTCCTATGGCTTGTTACATCAGCTCTTCAGTGCCTGATGTGTCCTTATCTCCCCAACCTTTCAGGGAAGGGAAAGGCTCTCAGGTCTTGTACTCAGCTCACTGCTGGTCTGCTCTGAGCTGCCTTTCTGTGCTTTCTGACTAGTTCTGCAGCTCTAATATGCTGATCTGTTCTTGGCTTTCAGTTTATGGTTGAAACTCTTTGGTCCTCATGTGTGGCTCTCCAAGGCGTGTGCTCTGCCCTCCCGGCTGCACCCACTGGATGCTGCTCTGCCTCTTTCCTGCTAGGTGGTACCCTTGAACCTCCCATGGGTGCTGGAGGCTCTTGCCACTGCCTCGAATGTGCTGCTTGCCTCAGCCCCTTTGGGACCCCGTGCCAGGACAGGTCTCAGCTCCTGTTGTCCCAGTGGGTAAACCGTGTGCCTGGAGCTCGGCAGGCTTCCCTCACAGAGACAGTGGGGGGGAGCAGACATGGACATGCAGAAGCTCATCATGCTCAGCTCCCACCAGTGTGAAAGGTGTGGAGGCAGATAGAGCAGTGACGGTGTGCTGACAGCTTTTTGCCCTCACCCCATGGTGGCAGCTTCCCCAGGGCAGTTTTGCACCCAGGTTCAGCCCTGGGCCACCCCTAAATCAGGTGTATGTCTTTTTCTTTCTGTCATCACCCTGTGCCCCCAGTGAACTTGTGTAGGTGGGCTGGGCAGTTACTCTCTGTGCAGAGAGCTGGGGGTTGTGAGCAGGACCCAGGAGCTGCTCCCAGAACCTGTCACAAGCTGCTCTGTCCTCTGCTTTTTTCTTTCTGGGAACAGTGGCTTTGATTATTGCCAACTGGCCCAATGCAAGGGCCACAAAGCAACTGGCTGCACAAGCACCATTGTAGCCGGGTCACTTGGTGAAAATGGGTTGTAGACCCACCTTCAACTGCTTTACTTGCCACCAGCTCGGCCGGCAGCGTCACAGGCTAGGAGATGTCATGGCTCTAGGACGGACAGAGCCTCCACCAGCTCCTGTGCAACGCGTGGCTGCCGCAGATATCGCTTGTGTGGTGGCAGCGGAGGAATTTAATGATGTCTCCTGCTCTAGCCAAGGCGGGTTTGTCAGATGTGACTCACCTGCTGCGTGACAAGCCTGGCTGGCCTTGGACAGGTGACCTTTGAGACTTGGGCATTAGCTCATGGAAATCCAAATCAATAATGACTGGGGATAGGGAAATGTCTAAGGAGGGGCATTCCTGGGACAGCCCCACAATGGTCAGGGGCTGAGGCGCTGGGATGAGCAGGGGTGGGAGATGCCCGTGCCCTCCTGCTTTTCCACCCAGCATCCAGCCCCGGTGCAGGCAGCCGGCTCCCTTGGAAAGCATTACTTCACAAAGCAAAATGTTCAGCAGCTGAGGTGCCCTCAGGCGAGCGCAGCTCTAGCAGCAGCTTGGGCTGAGAGATTAACTCCTTCTCCTTCATGCCCGGGTCTGGGTGGCTTCTGGCCCATCCCATGGGGTGTTCTTGGGGTCAGCACTGCTGGTGCACCACTCTGTCCCTTCCCCAGGCCCTGGATGGTGGGAAAGGAGCTCTACACATAGGCTGGTCTTCTGCTGTGGGTGTGGGTTTGTTCAGAACGGGATCCTGAGCTGGGTCACCAGGTCCTGGGCTGCTCACTCCACTGGAGCCACTTGCAGGGGTCAATGTCACCCTGCACCTTGGTCCTTCAGACACATCTGCCCCTGCCCCAAGCCATGATTTGGCTCAGATATCCTGCTCCAAGGGCATTGTTCTTTGCGTTCCTGCAGGAGCAGCTGCTGGGATGTGTTTCTCCATGCTGGGGATTGACGTGTTTTGCTCTGGACATATGACGTGACCGATGATGGGAAGGAAAATGAAGTGTTACTCTCCGCAGCAAGGAGGGGGAGATGTGTGCTGAGAGAGGGAATGGGAGTCTCCCTGAGTTGGCGAAGGCAGCCAGGTGTGGGAGAGGAGTGTGGATGCTGTGGGTACTCCCGCTCCAGGGCTCTCAAACTGGGTCACTGACACAACCCTTGCTGCACCATCTCCTCTCCCCAGACACCTCCTTCTGGGCTGCATGAAGGGTCGGGGGAGTATTTGGTGTTGTTTTTTTGTTGTTGTTGTTGCTGGCATCTAGGGCAGGGTCCATCCTGCAGCTTTTTATCAACTGGAAGTGGAACATCTGGGCTGGTTGGGCATGTTAATCCTAGCAGGGGGCTGCTGAGCCAGAGAGAGATCCACTCCTCTGGCAGCTGTGATGGTCTCAGATACCAGCACTGCTGCCTTCTGTCCCTGGATATTCATCCCTGCCTCTCAGCTGGAGGCTATCTCCCCCGCAGCCAACAAGGTGGGGGTGCTCCTCAGCCATTTCTAGGGAGAATTCAGTGGATTTAGGTGAAAGTGCTGCAGGAGGTGTGGTTGTGAACTTTGCATGGGAGTAGCTGATGAGACGTCACATCTCTGCTGGTGAGTCTGTGGTGAGGCAGTGCCACGGTACCAGACGTCAGGAGCGTGGGAAGAGCTGTTGGCTGGGGTTGCACTGAGTTGCTCTCCTGGCCAGCTACACTGTGGTGGTGTTAGAGGAACCTGTACAGGGGAAAAGGGAAGTAGGAGAACTGGGAAGGGAGACATGAGAGCCAAGTCAAATACAGGATCCAAATGTCCTGCACCTCAAGTGGTGATCAGGTGGGTTTAGTGATCTGGCTGCTGTTGGACCCCCTGCCAGCTCAGGACACCCCTTGGGATGGCAGACACTTGATACCAGGCTGCTCTGCTCCCACAGCACAGCGTTTCTCTGAAGGGATCCCAAGAGCCTTGACCTCAGCCTGCTGATACATGTTAAACAGCGACTGCCGCTTTTCCCTGGCGTTGTGTGAACCCCAGCCCAAGCACATGTAGTTTTGCTGTAAAGAAAAAATATAAAATTGCTAGGGGTAGGAAAGTCCAACCCTCACTTTCAATTTGGCCTTTTTCTCAGGCGAGGTCCTGCTGGGATCACTGAGGGCGAGCGAGTGAATCCTCCTGCTCCCAGAGCCCGTAGGTGTGCGCAAACCAACCACCGTTCCCGCTCTGCCCCTGTGGGACAGGGGCCCTGCCACCCGATCTGCCTTCCCAGACTCCGAGCAACCGAGGCTCTTTCAGTGAAGGAGGAGATCAGAAATCCAGGTAGCACAATTAGAATTATAATAATAGTAATTAACACCTTGCCTCTCTAAGGACTTTCCAGTGCGGCTCACTGGGTGCTGGCTGGGCATTAACTAATTAAAGGAATAACATCCACGTGAAGGGGATGGGTGCAAGCTGGAGCTGGGGGCCTGCTCTCCCGTCTCTCCTCTTTCTCCAGGGCTTGGGGGGAAGATTAAGAGAGCTGGCTTAGGAGGGATGGCCCTGAACCAGGGCTCTTCCCCCAGGGGTGGAGGTTAACGTACAGGGGGAGGCAGCAGGCCAGGAGCACCCATGGGTGCTCAACCGGTCTCTAGTGATTTGCTTGCACGTACCTCTCTGTGGATTTGGGGACAAATACACCCGAATGCATCGACTCCTCTAGGCGCAGGTGTCTGTCCCTGCAAGGCTGCTCCCGCGCACAGGTTTCCACGGGCACACAAATGCCGGTATGTGGGCTCGAGGAGACCCAAGGCAGCACAGGAATGTGAGGGCTGGAGGAAATGCTTTACAGGGAGAGACTGGAAGAGCTCCAATTGCTCAGTTTACCAAGGAAACTGAGCAGTGTCTTGATTTTGGTGTGTAAGTACCATCAGAAGGAGGAATTACTTGGCACTGAAAGACTGTGATGTTAAAGAACAAGAGCCAGTGGCTGAAGCCTGCCAAAGCTGGACCAAAATGCGGGCGTTGCATGTTCACAGCAGAAGGGACGAGCAGTGTCAGCAAACTGCCAGGGGATGTGGCGGGGGTTTGTCCCTCGGTGAAGCGGGTAGAGGTGCCTCAGCCCGTGTGTTCTGTAATCAGGCAGCAGTGTGAGGGTGAGCAGGTGGTATTCTTCATACTGTTACAGCCCCTTAGATTTTTATTTCTTTTTTCATTCTCTGAGTGAGGCCTGGGGTACTGTCCCAGGGTATAGGGTCACGTAGCATCCATGGAACAGAGCCCAAAGCTGCCTCCTGGGCCTTTGCAGAGCCCCTGCTCACTTACTGCTCTCTGCTCACTGATCCCAGGAGTGGGGCTGCAGTGGGGTTGGTGGCCCTCATGTCTGGGAAGCTCGGTCCAGCCATGGGGTATATCAGGGAGATGCAGTTCCAGGAGCTGCTGCAGACACCCAGAACGTTGAGATCCTAAAGCTTTGTACCCCACCAGCAGGACTCTTAGCTCCAACGCCACCACGTGCTCCTGGGAAGAGGTCTGTGAGCTGCCTCACCAGCCCACAGCCGAGCCTCTGAACACAGAGAATGGAGATGGGGGCCTTGGCTGTGGCCTCCTGCGAGGAGAGGGCAGGTGTGCAGCAAGGTGTGGCTGAACAATACTACCTACCGGTTACCCGGTGAAAGGTGTCAGACTGAAACAAATGAGTAATTGTTGCTGCTGTTAGGATCAGATGATGTGGTTGACTGGCCAGGAAACCAGCTGAGAAGTGGTGAGGTACTGAGCAAAGCAGGGAAGTCACTTGGAGAGGTAAAAAGCATAAGTGTAATATAAATATACTGGTATTATGGATGTTATAGCCATACATAGGTATGTAGAATAGTTCTCCGGTGTGTATATAGTGTAATTACAACAGCAGTGAGCCCCCCATGGGCTTGTTGCTCACGTGTGTATCTTAGGCCAAGGGACGCTTAAGAAACCTAATGACCAACTGCCTTGGCTGTGCTGCTTCTCTGCTTTGGCTCTTTCTTCACCACAGCCGGTCCGGTGCCAGACCTTACAGCTGCGGTGGGCTGACCTGGCCAGCAGCAAAGCCCAAGTCACTCACTTGGTCCCTTCAGTAGGATGGGGGAGAGGTTAGAAAGCAAGAAAACTTGAGGGTTGAAAGGTCTAGAGCAGGAATCTGGTGAGGAGCAGCTGAGGGACCTGGGCTTGTTCAGCCTGGAAAAAAGAAGGCTCAGGGGAGACCTCCACTCTTCACAGCTCCCTGACAGGAGGTTGGAGCCAGGGGAGGTCGGGCTCTTCTCCCAAAGAACAAGAGACAGAACAAGAGGAAATGGTCTCAAGTCGCCCCAGGGGCGGTTTCAGTTGGAGCTGAGGATCAATTTCTTCCCCTCCATGGTTGTCTAGGCCTGGCCCAGGCTGCCCAGGGCAGGGCTGGAGTCCCCATCCCTGGAGGGGTTTCCACGCCATGGAGATGTGGTGCTGAGGGACAGGGCTCAGTGGTGCCCTGGCAGTGCAGGGTTAACAGTTGGACTTGATGATTGTAAAGGTCCCTTCCAACTAGAGTGATTCCATGATGCTATGACAGACTCCTCATCCCCTTGGAACAGAGGGGCTAGAGAGCAGGAGAGCCCAGCAGTGTCCTCAGGGTGCCAGGCAGCACCTTGAGATTCTTGTCCACCTCCCCAGCACCCCCATGTCCTGCAGCAACAGAGCGGGTGGAAATGACGTAGCAAAGTACAAATTGCTGCGGGGGGGAACGTGCCGCTGCCTCACCCAGCAGCGTTCCCATCACCAACCCCGTGTCAGTCACGGCTCAGGAATTCTCAGGCATTTCCGCTGTACCTCTCCCCGAGGTCTCCTGGGTCCCTTGCTGAGCTTGGCCGCATCAGGTGAGATGATTGTGTCCAGCACGGGGGAAACTGAGGCACGGTCAGGTGGGGCTGTGCCTTGGCCGTGTCACTGGGCACAGCTGCAGGACAACAGCCGGAAGGCTCAGAGAGGAACAGATTCAAGTCCTAAAGTCATAAGTAAGCCTATGACTTAATCATGAAGTCTTTTGCATATACATGACAATACCTATAGAGGTAGCACAAGACCTACAGCTACAGCTGATCCCCTCGCGGGGGTATTTTGGCCACACGTGGGAGCGCTCACAGCCGCTCTCCCCGAGTCGAAGCTCGCCTGTGCTGCAGGCTCAGGTGCCACTGGGGGTGTTTTATTGATAAATGTTGGGGGTTTTTTAATAATTACTATGTTCTTTGTCAAGAAATTTCATGTTTCTTGAAGTCAGGGGAATGTGATAACATCTGAAAGGAAAACTTTATTCTAAAACTAGAGTTGACATTTGGGTGTGTTTTTTCTCTCTTTAAATTTCCCTTTTAATAAGGGGAAAAAGGAGGAAGGGAGAGCAGACAGAACCCAGAGGAAGTGAGATTTACCGCCATCACCACTACAAACCCTTCAAAACAATTTTTTAAAGCAAAACAATAGTCCAAAATAGCAGGAAAGTGACTCTTTCCCAGTTCACCAAGCACCCTTAGCTGGTTAGCTCTCTGAATTTCAGCACCCAATGACTCCGGACACAATTAGATAAGAGGGGTGACAACAGAGCACATGCAGGTGAGCAGGGAGGCAGGAAGGCCAACACTCCTGTGCCTCCAGTGAGTAAAACCCTCCTGAGCCCAGCACCACCAGGGCCCTATGTGGGGAACCACGGGTGCCCTGGCACTGCAGGCAACAAATATATTGAAATATATCCTCTAGTTGCATCTTACACACGGTGTAGCCGTGTTCTGGGGGATGGATTAAGGCTGTGGCATCGCTGCCGGCCATGTCATGAGAAGGGCTCCTGGTATTTGTGTCTACCCACACGGCGCCTGTCTTGCAGTACTGTAGCTGTGCCACAGCGTGCACAGCCAGAGCCCGGGCGCCTTTGTTCAGCTCCTAGCGCAGGAATCCTTTTTTTTTATTCACGTTGTGACCTTGGGCGAGCAACTTCGCCGTGCTTAAAATTAACTTTTCTGCAAACAAGGCGCGTGGAAAAAAATCTCTGCGTCAGGAGAGCTGCGGCGCAGCACGAGAAGCTTGGTTTTGGTGAAGAGGTGTTTTTACCCCGAGGTGTCCTTTTGGGGTGAGGTGCTGCCTCAATGTGATGCGGTGGCCCCAATGCGCACAGAGCCCTGAGTCTTCAGCCGTTTTCCGTGGGGGGAGGGGGCTCAGTAAAATCTGCTGTAGCACAGAGTGCTCTCGACTCTCTCAATTTGTTTGTTTTTGCTGGCAGAGCTAAACAGGGGCTGCGGAGACTGATGAAAGAGGCTGTGGGCTCGTAGCACAGAAAAAAAGACTGTAGAAAAATCAGCGTGCGCAGCCTGGCAAAACAAGCGCTAAGGGCAGCGCAAGGAGAGTGGTGTACGGATGCATCCCAGGGTACACCCCGTGGCGGAGATGAGCTGCTGCGAGCATTGGCACAAGCCCTGTGCTGCACACAGGCTGAAAATAAGAGGGAGCTTTTAACCACCGGAGGAGGGAGGGCCGGGAAGGGCTTCCCAGTAGGAGCCCCGTGCACTGGAAGCACGCAGATGCCACTGGTGCTTTCCGAGGGGTTTTCCATCGTGACACCCACCATAAGGCAATGCAGAGTCCTGTAGCCCGACCTGATGTCACTGCAGGTCTGTGGGAGGATAGCTGTCTGTCTGTCCAGCTGGACCTGGGCTGGGTGTGCTCTGCAGATAAACAACCTGGTTTACTCTAATTCATTCTGCCTGTGCACGCAGCCTGATCGGAGCGGCCAGGAGGTGCCTTTCCCCAGCACTGCCTTTGACATGGATTTTACAGCTGGTTTTATTCAATCACGCAGCACTGAGTGGAAGGACACATCAAGAGTGACAGAGGGAAGCCTCCTCACTTCCGCCCCCCCCAGCTTCGTGGGACACCCCGGATGGTCGGGCACCTTCACCCTGCTGATCTGCGGGGCTGTCATTTACCCCTTGGCCTTGCTCCCAGGTGGTCTGCCAGGTCCCCTGTATTTGCTTCTTGCTGGACACTTAAAGCGATTTGGGTTATAAAAATAGGAGGGGAGGGGAAGAGGTGACAGCTGGGCCGGGAGAATTACAGGGAGGAGATCAGATTAGAGGGAGCACCAGGAGGCAAGATGGCCCCAAGACAGCCAGTTCCTTCCTTCACAGCCCAGCCCCACAACGGGCTCCTTCCCTCATAGCAGAGCCTGGTGCCATGAGCTGCCACTTCCCTCACAGCTCAGCCTCACAACCGGCCCCTTCCCTCATAACCCGGCCCAACAACCGTCTCATTCCCTCACAGCAGAGCCTGACCCCACCAGTTGCCTCTTCCCTCGCAGCCTGAACCCAGCAGCTGCCCCTTCCCT